>JAQJVL010002953.1:30000-74431 GCA_035578905.1 Stictocephala bisonia | reverse complement strand
AATAATATTTTTGTATTGATTCATATAAAGTGATCTATCCCTGAGGCTTACTTTCAAGTAAAAGTTTGCTTATTTACATATATAAGAAAAAAAGGTAAAATAAGCTAGTAAAGTTTCAAAATGTTATTATATCTTTTATTTTCCTGTACAAAACAAGACAAAAAAATGAGCAACTAAAAAATACAATTTTGATTTTTTACAATTAATGAGCACTTAATGGAAAATATTCATTGGATAAATGGCATTTTAAAGGTTAAAAAAAATTTAAATTATTAATTTCACTGAACCAGTGGATGAAACTGGGGGCTCCTAATGGGAATTGGAAGTTAAACAAGCCTCCGAGAACCTCATTAACAAGCGCAAACCTATCCCAGCCCACAAAAATTAAACACCATCTATGCAAATATTTATCAAACGTACAAAGAATGGCTACTTTCTTTAGAAATGGCCGACGTAGAGACGCTTATCGTGGCTAATTACAAGGGAGAGATGACCTTGACACACCCCTCCCTCACCTCACTTTGTTCATTTGACTCAATTAATTTTGCTCCTGTTTCTCGCATTCCGTCAGTCCAGTCTCTTTTCCACTTAACTATGAGATTTGAACTCATCTGATTTATTCATGTCAAGCAAATATAATGTTTCAACAACTGAGCCTACGCACAGGCTATCTGCCCATGTAGGTTCTTTTTACTGTTATTATTATCTAGCTTAAATATTTCTATTATATATACATACATGTTCAAATTTAAACTTTATTTATTTTGTAATAGTCTATAGAATAAGCTTATTTTTTTAAACTTGTTTCTTAACCTTTTCAATATTTGTATTTTTAATATGGATATATAGAATAGAATATCTTTATTGTCTTTGAACAATTACAAGAATTGCAATCGACATTGTCAAGTTATTGCTAAATAGACTAGAGTACACTAAAATTAGTTAAAAGTAAACTACATACTTATTGCTAAAATAGAGAATTATAAAAATGACTACAGATTACCTACTGAGATGACAAAATTAGGTTAAGCACTGCAGTCTAAGGGATGGAACAGAAACTTCGTATTCTTTTACTTCATAAAAGGCTTGAGTTGTCAGCCATTCTTGTATTATAGTTTTAAACTTTTTTCTAGGTTCACTTTTAACATTTTCAGGGAGCATATTGAAATATTTTAAGCTGATATGAGAAAAGTGGTGTTGAGATTTTGCTAATCTTACATGGGGCATATCAATGTGACTTTTTTGCCTAGTGTTATAAGAATGAATGAGGTCCCTAGTAACACAGTTTGTTAAGTTGTCCTTGGCATGTAATAAACAATGTAAGATAAAGATGCAAGGAACATTTAAAATTGCCAAGTCAATGAAATATTTTTTACAAGGTGTGAATTTGTTTAACCCCAATATGGCTCTTACAGCTCTTTTCTGTAGAGTGAATACACGTTTTGCGCCACTGGAATTACCCCAGAGTATAATCCCATAATTTAAGTGGGAATAAAATAGACTATGATAAGTCATTAATAAATAGTTGTGGCTGATACATGTCCTAAAGTTTCTGGAGGAGGAAAATGACTCTAGCCAATCTATTACAAAGTAGATTGGTATGTTTCTCCCAAGTGAGTTTACTGTCCAGATTTATGCCAAGAAGCTTAACACTGTCTGGCCCATTGTCATTTTGTTTGGTGGTTGAGAAAAGAAGATGTTCAGTTTTTTCTGTATTTAATTTTAAATAATTTGTATTAAACCAATTAATTGAGGCTGTCATCGCAGATGCAGTCATTTTCTGTAAGTCTTGAGAGTTATTACTTGATGTCAGGAAGGTGGTGTCGTCTCGGTACAGTACAGATTTACAGGGCAGAGAATTGGGAAAGTCATTCATGTAAATAATAAATAGGAAAGGAGAAAAAAACAGAACCCTGCGGAATGCCTCTTTCAACCCTTAAAAGGTCAGATATTTTGTTATTTGAAATCACAGCTTGGTATCTGTTGCTAAGGTAGGAGTGGATAAGAGCCAGTTCAGAACCATTTATATTGTAGGATTTCAGTTTGTTAATTAATCGTTTGTGACAAACCGAGTCAAATGCTTTGCTGAGATCGATCAGTGTTGCCTCAACTTTTGCAATTTATTTTCAAAAGCTTCGAGTGTGAAGGACACAACATCCTGGACAGCTTTAATGGTGTTTGAACCATTTCTGAAACCATATTGAGCAGGGTTAAGGAGATTATATGTTTCAAAATGTTTACAAAGCTGATTATGTATGACTCCTTCAATTATTTTAGAGATACTGGAGATTTTTGAGATAGGACGATAGCTATCAACTTTCATACGGTCTCCTTTTTTATAGATGGGAACAATGTTTAGAAGTTTTTAGACTGGATGGGAATAAGCCTTCCACTAGTATTGTTTTGATGAAATAGCAAAGGGGAGTTAAAAGTGTGTGGATAATTTTTTTAATAACAAAATTGGATAAGCCGTGATAGTCTTACTGATTTGGAGTTACTAAGTTTCTTTACAATATTAAGAATATCTTGGGGCTGTACTGGCGTCCATCTAAACCCGGGGTATTTTCGGTATTTATGTTAGGTACTAGCTCGTGAACTATGTCCGAGGGTTCTGTCGTACTGTAGTTTCCAAAATTAATGAAACCAGCATTCAGGACATTAGGATTGATCAAGATGGGAAGGGGGTTGTTCTTTGTTTCCTGAGTTATCTTTTATAATTTTCCAGGCAGTACGACATTTATTTTTAGCACTAGAAATTAAGCTGTCATTCTTCTGGATTTTAGCAAGTGATATTTCTTTTCTGTACTTTATTTTAAGGATGTTATAAATATTACTATAGGCTAAAATTGGTTTTTGATTTTTCATAGGCTATCAGGAGTAGGTTTTTCAAGTTTTTTAGGGGTATACCAAAAACAATCTTTATTTTTTGCTCTGTTCCTTCTTTTTTTTTTGTAATTTTAGGGCAATTTATATTAAAAGTGGTTACTATTGTGTTTAGGAAAGTGTCAAATTTATTTTCAAGTCTTTCACTAGAATAGATAAGATTTTGCAGATCACAACTATTTGGTCATTGATAAAACTATTCATATTGTGGTCATTCAATAGTCTAATCGAAATTCGATCATCAGTTAAAGGAGTAAAAGTATTACAAATGACAGGAATTTTAAATAAAATGCCTTTGTGGTCAGATAAATGTGGTTCGAAAACCGTGATAACAAACTGAATCTGATTTAAAAGGGGAAATACAATTGTCTAGGCAGGCAGAGAGCCTTGTTGGTTTATAGTTATGGCAATAAAGATTTAGTGATCTCAGACTATTTAGGAAAACACTATTTTTTATAGAAGTATCCCCTTACATCATGATTAATATCAGCAAGTACAATATTTTACTATTTTTGAATTTTTTTGTAAGATGAGCCAGTTTTTCAATACCCTCAATAAAGTGGTCTAAGTATGCTTTATGCACACTGTAGGCAGAGATAACAATTAGCCTATGTACGGAGATAAACATTGCCGCACACTCAAATATCCCTTCTTTACATAAAGAACTAACATCTATTGGTTTACAGAGTGGGCTTAAATTTTGCCTTACAAGTATTGCCACCCCTCATGCAACATATTGGTCCTACAATAACTTGATATTAAATGAAAATTGTTAGGTACATGGAACATTAACTCATCTACAAAAAGCCAATGCTCATTCAGACAAAGAATATCAATTCTGTTAGCTTCTAAGACTATTTCTAATTCGTACATCTTTTCCTCCTTTACGTTCATTCATTCATTCATTTGTAATTCCATATAGAATTTGAAATTAAATATTAAAAATATAATGAGAGTAAGAGGGGTGATGGCTGAAGAATGTATTGTTTTGTCTCTTCACTGACTCATTCTGCGCTCTATGTTGGATCATATTCATTTTGTCATCTTTATGTTGGATCATGGACATACACAAGTAAACGTCTATTCAGTGTTCTTTCCTAGGCCTGATAAAAGATGCATCAATCAGTTCGTTAAAAAGAAATCTTACAAACATAGCATGTATTGCATCACATTTCTAACAAGAATTGGTTTACTGAATAAAAAAACTACAATGAAATGAAAAAAAATTTGTTCATCAAATACTGAGTTATAAACTGAATTTAACATTTAAAAAATAATACTGGTATGCAATCTTATAAATTACATTAAAATAAGCTTCAATGTTAACTTTTTTACAATAGCGAATTTGAAAAATTATACTAAAAATTCATCAAACAAGGCTTGCAGTTTATAAAATCTACAAATACAAATAAATAAGAAAAGAATTTGATAATATTCATATTTACATTGAATATTACATACATTATTAATCTATAACGCCACTTATCTTGTCCGCTTTTGTCATTAAAACATATTCTAAAACTCCCCCAAAATAACATCTGAGCACAATGAGAGCTGTAAGTCTAATACAACTGAATTTTTATTTATAAACTGAAATGCAAACCATGACTAAAACAAGCAACAATGCTGTCATTTGACAAGTGATAAGAAAGGTTTTTTGTTAAGCATTTCTGACAAACAACAAGTGGAGAACGTAGTCCTGACATTGCTCATTAGAGTTCAGCTTTTGTTAAGGCTGTTTGGTCAAAACAATTTTCGAAATTTTTCTATTGCAACATCTTTATATCAGCTATTAAACGCCTCCCAAGTAGTTCTTTCAGTAAAATTATATTTATAATTATAAATACATCACCACAAAGATGCGAATATGGGTTTTTCTTGGTGGCATGCTCAGTTAAGAAACTATTTTCCCGATTATTCCCAAATTTTAAAAAACAGATCCTCACAGGACTCATCATTTATTTTAAATTACGTAATTTTACTACAATTTACCCAATTTGATTTTAAATAATTAATGTTACATTTCGTTTTTATTTTATTATGACATAACATCGTGTTTGGCATCTTATGCTTTTTAATTTATCACCCAATTTACAAAATTGATCAACTTTATATACTCAACTGGGACATGTACTTATACTCACATGTTATGTTACAATCCATTCACTACGCACACGTACAGCGAGACATAGCACCCGCACCCGTAGGATCATGCTTCAACAACTTCATGCAATTATATAGACAGGGAGGGGAGGGGTCTAGTGTCTGTGAGTGAGTGACTCGCGGTCAGACATACAGCCAGTGCTGCAAGCGGAATTCATTTATCCCTAATGAAGGCTGAACCACCTTAAGGGCCTGCAATAAACCAAATAGTTAAGATCCAAACAAGACGATACACTTGTTGACATAGGGGACAGCCGACAAAGTCATTTTCTCATGGCTTTCTTTGTTTTACAGTTAAGTCTGTTACCAAGGAGGAGATGGTGGCTTGTGTACCTGTGTTGTTGGCAAATCTGGGGGACCGCAATGCTGATGTGCAAAAAATGCTGCTGAGGCTGTCTTAGGAATCATGATGCATGCTGGCTATGGACCACTGTACAGTGCTTGCGATAAGCTCAAGGTGAAGTTTACTCCAAGAAACAATACCTTAATAATATTAAATAATTTTTAAATATATTTTTAATAACAGAATCACTTAGGCACAATTTACATATAAACTGGTAAAACTCATAGGAGTTTTACCAGTTTATATGTCTATATTCTGTTACATTACCACCTACTGACGATCACTCAAATAACTTTGAAACCATCTCAGCATGGGACCATTAATACCCAAATTACTAAGTTTAGCTAGTAGATGGTCATGTCTAAATCTATCTAAAGTCTTTGATTTGGTCAGTGTAGATATTGTATATTTAACTTCCTCTAATAAAAGCGGATATGATGTCATCCTGATAAATAATGGGATTTGTTGTGGTTGGTCTTACTTTTAGGAAACTGGGTGGGCTGTAAATTACTGTTCTTGACAAAAAAGGAGAGTATTTTTTAAAACTAAAGTTTCCAATACCTTGAATAGAAATAGTCCTGTTTTTTTTTTTATATCTGAGACATTTTCACTCTTATAAATGGGTGTAACAAAGCTAGTCTTCAGGCGCAGCGAGAAAAATTCCTAAACGTAGAAAAAAATTGAAATATATCGTTAAGTGAGGTGCCAGAGTGCAGCTACAGTTTCTAAATATTGACAGAGGTATTTCACCTGTAATTGGGATTTTGAGTCTGGGATTTTTTATTGATCCTGAAGGTTGATTTCTGTTAAATAATAAAGAGATATACAATGTTGTTAAAATACAAAAACAGACATCAATTTTAAAAAGAAAAGAAGAAAATATACGGAAATAAAATGTGCTATTTGACTTTTAACATATATTTAAATTGTTGATAAATATTACATTTTCAATATTTATCGGCAAAAATTACAAATATAGATTTTAAAGGTTAAATTATAAGAATATTACAATTAATTGTTGTATTTGTGTATTTTACTAGGAAATACATATAGTAATTATTTACAACATTAGTGATGGAGTCACCACTCAGTACGAAAAGTTGTGTGTGATACGAGCTCAGTTGCCTCTCACTCGCTCATTATGTGCGTAATCTTCGTGTACTTGTATTATAATTTGCAGTTCATAAAAGTGACGTTTTTGTCTATTTCATATTATAATTTTTATTTATTTTGAGAAGGTTCATTTTTTTGTTTACCTTTGTTTTTATTATTTATAACAACATGTCAAGTTGTGGAGTGTGCCTGAAACCCGTTACAATTAAGTCGAACTGACGTGCAGCAACTGCTAAACAGATTTTCAGGGAGTTATCTCAAGATATCCAAGGCTGAAGTAGAGTGTAGGGGTGTGCAAGTAGCTTGAAATTCAAGTTTTTAAAAAAACTCGCACTCGACTCAAGATTTTAAAAAACTCGAAAAATTTGAGTCGAGTTTTGCCATATCTGATCATAAAATGATATAATCAAGACAAAAGTCCCTTAAGTATGTTATTTAGGCAACTGTATTTAAAATGTGATCATAATATCGTATTCGTAATTGGAGATGTTCTCACAGTGTATTCAGATTCGTGATTCACACACAACAGCCTCGATCGTACGGCCATGATGGGTTATGGTGAAAAGTATTCTCGTTATTTATAATGAAGGCACGTTCAAATAAGCTGTTCCAAATAGCCATGACTAGTTATTCATATAAAACGTGATAACTGATCACAAAGAATCATTTACTGAACCGTTTCAAAACTTTGTTACGTAACTTTTACCAACATTTGAAATTAACAGTTGCATTTATTTCAGGTCTATCCTTTAAAAGTTCATGACTAAAACTATTGTAAGACTGATAATTTCGGACAGATTTAATTAAATCGCGTTCAATCTGTAACAGAAACTACGAATGGAACGTAAACTACTGAAAGTGAAAAGCTATAATACTCTGAGACGAATGTCGGGAACATTTTTGTTCCGGCCCGTGACTAATAAAATAATGATTACTGTAGCTATACCAGTAAATCACCAACTAAACGGTCCCAATATAAAATTACTGCTATCGTGGATTCATTTTTATCAATTTTTTTTTTGGTTGTTGTTGCGTTTACACTAGAGATGGGAATTACAGTTACTTTTCGAAAAACCTTACGCAATTAAAATTATGTTCGGTAACGTTTAAAAAAATCTTTTGGGTTTATGTAACCTGTTATTTTGAGGTTTTTGACATTCCGACAGTTATTTGTTATGGCTGACGTTCTAATGGCTCGAACCCTCGTTGTGGTCTAGTACGTTCCAACCTGGTTATGCCTTATTTTTTGTTACTCAAAAGGGTTTATGGGCGTTGCGGTTGGCTTGACGACGGGTTTACTGCTTTAAAAGTTGATTTTTTTTCCCGATAATTTAACAGTAACATGCAAGGTCTTAAATTTCATTCGTAGTTCAGTTCCCAATTCCCCGTTAACTTCTCATGTGCTTTTTTACTCCATTACCCCATGCGTACAGTATATAAAGTTTGTTATAACCTTTATATAGTTGCATCATGACTGGGGTTAAAAAAAATAACACTGTATTTAATGTAACCTGTTAAAATCTTTATCAGGTTAATTGCTGTAACTGTTATTTACCCTGTTCCGTTAAAAAACGCTAATCTTTTCTAACCCCAACTTGAACTTGGAAGTACGAATAGTACGATAAAAAACGAAGAAAGGGTTAAACTTGACAGTCGGCAGTGTTGTTATCCTGTTGTTTTGTAGAAAATTAATTACTTTTTTTCTGTTAGTGGAAACAAAAACATTGTAACAATGGTGAAATTGGGGGTTGCTGAAAAAAAACTATTATTGTGTAACTACTGTTTTATGGATTATTAGGTTTAACTTTTAGTTGAAAAAACGCATTAAACATTAGTTTGTAATTTGTTTTTTTGAAGGTTTTTCAAATAGCTTTGTTTAGGTTGTTTTATTTTATTTTTTTTTTCTTGTACAAAACGGGGATCCCCCAAATTACATTATAGCAGAACAAATATATTTCAATATTGTTTCAATTAATATAATTCCAATATAAGGGTTTTGGTCAAGCCCAAATTTTCTTAAAAGATAAAGGGAGCAAATATTTACATAAAAAAACTAAAAATAATGATCACAATTCATAAAAATCTATAATACTTAGAAATAAGTTTCAAAAAGTTTTACATAACTCTATAATAACATACCAAATAAATAAAATAAACAACAATAAAAAAAAACAAAAAGAAACATTTAAAAAGAAACATTATAAAAAAATTTCTTTTTTAATCAAAAAAAAATCTTTTTAACAAACAAAGATTTTAAAACCGTAACGTTTTAGGAGATTTATTGAATTATTTGAATTGCAATTAATTTATTACGGGAATAAATGATTTTTTTTTAAAAAATATTTTAAGTTATCAAAGTGAATATAAATATCAGATCCCTGTAAAAAGTATTGTGTTATGGGATCTCATCCCCGAAACGGGGGAAGGAGTCTTATGGCCGTGCGCGAGTCAGGTATATGAAACAAAAATCGTTTTCCGCTTTTAAAAGTTTGGTACGCGGTAAGTGAGAGCTTCCAGGCAGCATGCATCATCCCCCCTACCTCCCCCTAGAAAAGACTGCCCATGCCCCTTTTCCTGACTCGGCCTTTAATTTAAAAATCCCAAAGTCTTGAAAGGAATAAAAATAAGTGAAAAACATTAAAACTTTTAAAAAATATAAATATTCAAAAATCTCCTTTGAACATGCTTAATTTCTTCTAAATTAATGTGTGAGCTCCATAAAAGGGCTAACGGTCCAAAGTCTCGTTGACCAAGGAGATATAATGCAATGAAAGATCGAATGTTTTTAAAGGCACTTTTGTCTTTTTTAAAAACCCAAAAATACGACTTGCTGAGTTCACGCAAGTTTTATGTGCTTTGTAAACGAAAAATCAAAATTTTAAAACCCCCAAATTTTTAACTGAATTGACTTTTGCAACTGTCCGCCATTTAAATTGGTAATTAAAATTTATGTTTTTTTTGCTCGAGTAAAGACTCATGACATTTTGCAACATAAAGTTCTTTTTATTTTCAATACTCCAAGTTAAACATTACCCAAATCAGTCTGTAAAACTCAGCATCGTTCAGTGAAGATATGTGATAGAAAAGCTTTAAATCATAGAAAATCAGGGGTTTTATGTTTAACATAATTGCACAAATCATTAATCATAATATAAAAAAAAGGGACCAAAATTTTTGGTCCCTTGGTACCCGATTATACTAGAAAAAAAGATGTAAAAAAACTTTATATGAAACTGTTTTATTTTTATTAAATGGAATGGAAAAGTTTTACTAAATTATCTGACAAACCTAATAATGTAATTTTTCAATAATTTTTAAATGATCTACTTTATAAAAGGGCCCCTTGGCCAGATTGGGAAAATTATTGCGTCGCTGGTCTTTTAACCCAAATCCAGAAGAGTGTAATTTGTAAAATTTAAATAAATTTTGTGTTAATAGAGCACCCTGGCAAAAACCTGCGTTAATCGCAAGATAAATACTTATGAAAAAATTTGAATAAATATTTATGATTTACTTTCAAACAGTTTAGTGGTGCGGAAACAAAGCCAACCCCGGGTTTTGATTTATTGCAAAAGGGTTCTTTGCCCGGGTTTTAAAAATAGGTGTTTTTTTGTCAAATTTTTATTTTTCAGGAAAAATTTCCCGTCTTTAAAAATCAAGTTGAACAAATAAACCAACGGTTTGATAAAAAAATTTGGGACTCCTTTAAATAGTATTGAGGCAATAAATTGGACCCTCCCTGGGTTTTTGACTTTAATTTTTTATTAGCTAAAACTAACATCTTGTTCGGTGACCCGGTCCAGAGCAAGACAACCCACCCCCACATGGAAGCCCCCTCCTGCCATTTCTCGGGCTGGACCCTATGAATTGTTGTAAACCGAGCAAAAATATTCCTTAAAAAAAATCAACAATTGAACTCCATTATCAAACTGAAAAACCCTTTAAATTTTCCCGTATAACAAATTTTTTTGGCGACCTTTTATTTTTTATAAATTTTCCAAAATTGTTTTAAAATCTCTAACGATATTATTTTCAATTCACGAGTAAAATTAAACTAATATACGGTCTTGGTCCCCAACACTTTTATACTTTTTACTTTTTAAAATTTAAAAATTAAATTTTTTGGTACTTTTAAATTTTAATCTTTTTTGGGTCTTGATTTTTATTCTCTCAACTTAATTTACACTTGAAAAAATTTCTATTAAAGGTAAAAATGTTGGTGAAATAATTTAAAAAAAAAATGTTGAAGGTACTCGTTGAATTTTTTTTCATCCTAAAAATATGTAAGTAGCCCTAATTTTTTTAAATTTTATATTTAATATAAGAGTTGGGAATTTTTTTAATATTGCAATGCAAACAGCTGATCTTTAATAAAGTCATTAAATTATTTTTGCTTTTAAATTGAAATTTTCTATTATAAAGATTCATTTTCAAACAAATTTAAAAATTTTAAATGATGTTCTGTAAATTTTTAAAAAATTACAAAAGGAAAAAAAATGTAACGGTTATTGGTGACTTGAATATCATTAGATTACAAAAAAGTCATTTTTTTAGTGGCTATAAATATAAAGGCAAGGAATGGATTAGAATGATTTTACTGGGAATGTATGAGCCACAAGAATTACAGAAGACCGGCAACTTACATTGACCCTGTGTGTGCTCGTATTGCTCGTCGATCTAAAATTAACAATAGATGTCACAAGAATAACGTGGAATTACTGACCCCTTGCTTGTGATTCAGTTGGGGCTGTGGATTTGGGGGTTTGGGGAAGGCCGCCAACTCCCAGTTTTAATTTCTGACCATCTTGCTTGTGATTGGGTTGGGGGCTGTGTGATTTTGGGGTAGGGGGAAGGCACGCCAACTCCTAGTTAATTACTGACCACTCTTGCTTGTGATTCGGTTTTGGGGCTGGTGATTTGGGTAGGGAAGGCACGCCCAAATCCTAGTTAATTACTGAACCAAGCTTGTGATTCGGTTGGGTTGTGTGATTTGGGGGGAGGGGAAGGCACGCCAACTCCCAGTTAATTTTGACCACTCTTGTTGTGATTCAGTTGGGTTGGGGATTTGGGGTAGGAGGAAGGGACGCCAACTCCCAGTTAATTATGACCCCTTGCTTGTGATTCGGTTGGGTCGTGTGATTTGGGGTAGGGGAGGCACGCCAACTCCAGTTAATTACCCAATTATATCCTAGTTAAAAAAAAAATTATATTTTAAAATAGGAAAATAATAAAATAATTTTCCCTTTTAGAAATTTTTAAAATTTTTTTTTTAAATCATCAATAACATTCTTTTTAAACTCGATAAAAAATAACAAGTATGATTGTGTAAGAATGAATTGTAAACGGAAGAATTGAACTGCAGTCTATCCCTCCTGTCATAAAGGGGATATAGTAAGGGTCCCCGTTCAAAAAAAAAAAAAATGAAAAAAATATCAAAAAATGTAGTCCTGGGATTGTTCCCTTTCTAAATAACTAGTTCATCATTGTGCTGTTGTTTAAATGTTGAAAATATTTGCAGCCCGGTCCCAAGGCCCAGTAAAAAAAAAATATTAGAGGGGAAAAATAGAGAATCTGGGAGAAGCCATGCAAAATCAAATCCTTCCAAAATTCCCGATAAAGGGAAAGGGCCCAAAACAAAATGGGACCCGGAAACACTGCTACCCTTTACCAAAATAAATCCCAAAGGGTTTTTAAAAGTATATTTTATATTTGTTTTTTGGAAAATAACTACTTCCTGTTTTTTTCATTTTTTTGTTTTTTTGTGGTGTTTAAAAATTTGACTTCTTAGCAAATGTTTCTGCACTTTTTACTTTGCATAGCACAGTTTAGGAAATTTTTAAAATAATTTTTCTCACTTATGGCTCCTATAAATTTTTCTGAATTCAGTTTGTAAAATTCACAGATGAAAAAGTTAAATAAATTTTTTGATTAGGTTTATTATCAATTGGGAATGAAGTTAATATTTACATTTGGGGTGTGTATGATTTCGAAAAAAAGTTTTTATAATTGGGGTTTTGTACTGTTACGAATAAGTTGTTTAACTTGGGTTTTGTAAGATTAGAATAAAGTTGTTTATAAAATTTGGGGGTGTCGATTACGAATAAAGTTGTTTATAATTGGGTGGTACTGATTACAAATAAATTGTTTATCTTTGGGTTGTGTACTGTTAAAATAAAGTTGTTTAACATTGGGTGTGTACTATTACGAATAAATTGTTTATACATTGGGTTGTGTACTATTACGAAAAAAGTTGTTATACATTGGGTTGTGTACTGATTACGAATAAGTTGTTTATACATTGGGTTGTGTACTGATTACGAATAAAGTTGTTTATACATTGGGTTGTGTACTGATTACGAATAAAGTTGTTTATAAGTTGGATTGTGTACTGATTACGAATAAAGTTGTTTATACATTGGGTTGTGTACTGATTACGAATAAAGTTTGTTTATACATTGGGTTGTGTACTGATTACGAATAAAGTTGTTTATAGTTGGATTGTGTACTGATTACGAATAAAGTTTGTTTATACATTGGGTTGTGTACTGATTACGAATAAAGTTGTTTATAAATTGGGTTGTGTACTGATTACGAATAAGTTAAGTTTATACATTGGGTTGTGTACTGATTAGGAATAAAGTTTATACATTGGGTTGTGTACTAATTAGGAATAAAGTCATGTTTGTATGTTGATGATTAGGAATTTGTCAAAAACTCTACAATCTTGGGAACTGTTGATTGTTTGAAGTTTAATTAGAGAATATATTTAGTTTTAAATAACTGTTGTTGTTAATCTAAGTTTATAGTTTCCAAGCTTAAATATATATATTAAAACAGACATTTTCGGAATTAAGTAAGTGTTCATACGAAATAGAAAGTCAATGACGTGTACAGTAGTATTGACCCACCCGCCCACCCATACACGTACAGTGGTATTGAAATTGTTGAATTTCTTAAAATGTTATCCAAGTTGATATGTTTTTTATTTATTGTTGTTAAATTTTATGTATGTATTTGTTATTTGGTATTTTTATTTTTATAGTATAATTATATGGATCTATAAAATCTATATGGATCTATAAAAATGGTCTTATCTCAATTGGTTTTCAGTCCGTGTGTCGGCATACCATTTTTACAAAATCTAAATTTCTCAAAAATAGTTTAAGATAAATAATGTAACTCTATAAGAATATTTATCTGAACAAAAGACTTTTTACTGAACATTTTTCTTTCCTCAAAATCTGTTTTGAAATGGTAACAGTTTAAATACTCCATTGCTAAATTTCCAAAAAAAAATTTAATTAAAAATCTTTCAGATGCCTAAAATGTAGGCATTATTATGTTAAAACTAATAATGTATCAGATTTTATCATTGAGTTAATGATAACATAGAAAATACTTTTTTTTCATTGAGTAGTGTATTATAACAAGAATTAGTGGTTTAACACGTTGAGTGCTGACGACCCGGTTCCGGGTCCCGCGTGGCCAAGCGCCGAGTGCGCGTGCCCGGATCCGTGTCGCGCTGCAATGTTCTCTATACTAGGCAGTGTGAGCTCAGCTCTTGTGGAGGGAAGACTGTATGTCGCCCGCTCCTTCAGTGCAACACGTGCTATATTTTTGTGTTCGTCGTTTCCGCCTAGCGATTTTTTGAGTTTTCTTATACACGTTATTGTTTTTATAGTATTTAGTGAGTAGTTGCTTATATTATATTTGTATATAGTTTATTTTTATTAGTGTTTTATATAGCTTATTATCATTTAGTGAAGTAATAGTGTTAATTTAAATAAAAATGGCTGATCGTAATGAAAGTGATGATGACCTTGGAAGTGACCGGAAACAAGGAACAAATATTATTGGATGGCGTTGTAAATATTATAAATGTTATAACAATTAGTTATTTAGTGAAATATTAAGTGTTTGTGACATTGTTTGGGTGCATTTTGAAAATGTTGCCATACATTTGCCTTCTTGGCGCATCCCCAGGAGCTGACGACCCGGATCGACCATGGATTTTTACTGACAGGGAATGAACAATAAACCATCCCACCGACTTCCTGATCTCAAATTAGCATCTGAAAACACTAATGCTGAGTAGTTTTTTTGTTTTTAACTTTCAGATTATAGACGTGGTATAGGTCTAACATGTATAGCAGTCAACGTGTTAAGTAAACATAATTAACTGGTTATGAAATAAATTGTTTTATGGAATACTACTAGAAAAGCCTAAATAAATTAAGCAAACGTTGGTTTGTGAAAAACAATTGCTAATTTCCTGATAGTTTGTAATTTAACTTGAAGTTGATACATTAATTACCAGTTAAGCATGTAAGTAGAAAACCAATTGAGATAGGACAATTGATATATTGCATTATTTGTTAGTATTAGAGCTGTTTCGATATGAACATTTTTCAATTCTCGATACTGAATCATCGATACTTAGGAGGTTTTAAAATAGGCTTATAATAAAAAAAGAAACTTATTTTATAAATGATTTTAATCACTGTATACACTTATTGATTTGGAAAACATTAAAATTTAAATAAAGGACAATGTTGGTGAAGCAAAGGTTTAAATAACATACTGAAAAGTTGCATAACAGTTTTTATATCAGTTATTTTATTTACAAATACATGTAGAATGAAATCGTAAAACTAAACACTTAACAAACTAGGTTTTAAATTTAAGAAATTTAAACTGAAAATAAGTAGAAAAAAATTTTATAAATTAGTGTTTTAGAAAACACACACAAGACTAAATAATACAAAAATATGATATCTGTAAAGTAGCTAAAGTCTTGTACGCAATATTGAAATAAAACATGTAACTTTATGAAAATGTTAATAATAGTTCTAAGCCACTGTTTTTTAATAATAATTCCCAGTTTTATTTTTAATGATTACCCTAAAGAAAGTTTTTAAATCAGTTAAATTTATTTCAAACCCCTTTTAGAATGGAATTGTCAACAAAACACTTAAACTAGGTTTTAAATTTAAACAATAAACTGAAAGTAAGTATAAATACAACTAGCAATTAATGATTCAGAAAACATATACACAAGGCTTAAGATAGAAAAATAAAAATTTCTCTGTTAAAATAGCTCAAGAGTCATTTACGGCAAATATATGAAATGAATATATAACACATGAAAATTTTAATAACTTCTAAGCCAGTGTTACTCAACCCAGTTGTATGCGTACTGCTGGTGGTACATGAGAGCATTTTTAGTGGTTCACGATAGCACTTTCTATTCTCTATCCTAGCCAAGTGAAGAAAAAACCTCAGGTGGTTACTCTAGTAGGCTACTAAAAGGTTGGGAACCACTGTTCTAAGCTGATTAAGTGTGAAAACTAATAACTAACTATTGTACCAAATTAAATAGTAGAATTTTCCAAGTTGTATGTATTTTTGTCTAAACAAACCTATTATCAGTTTACAAGTTATTTTATCTATAAATGTTTATTTAGAAAACCAACATTTTCACCTCAGTCTGGATCTAACCTATTCCGCTCTGAGTCACAAATGTTACCAGCAGTGCTGAAACAACCTTTCACTATACATTGTAGAATTGGGATCCATAGGTATTTCACTGCTAGTTGTTTTAGTCTCTTTTAAGGGCTTAAAAACCAGTATGAAGGGACTTGATCATCAATTCTTTGCATCAAGATTTAGTTCTTCAAGTTCTGGTTAAGTTCAGCCTCACAAACAAGCTCCAATGTTACAACATTTTCCTCGTGTTGTTTTAAATGTGTCCTTAAATGGATCCAAAAACCTCCCTGCCCTTTGTCAACGTCATTTGAGGTTTTAGCACCAACTTCACTTCTGGGAGAGATAGACTGTCAGGCAGCTCATTTGACTCAGACAATATACTCATCTCTTCAACTAGCTTACCTTTCATTCGCTGTAGTTTGAATTGATCCTTGAAAGGTGTGCTTTGAACGAGGATCCAAGGAGTTGAGCAAGGTAACATGTTCCGAGGATTAATTAAGGTATGGGTCATTTTCAATCAAATAAGTCCAGGCATTTTTTTTACTGGCTGTGTTTTACTATCTGGATAAGTGGAAGAATCTAAAAAAATAAACAAGGCTGATTAAAATTAAATTATTGGCAGCATTTTTCTGTATGTTCACAATTATTTTATATCAATATTTACAATCGATTATATTAGTATGATTAGGTTACTTATAAATTAATTTATTTTAGTAAACCATTATGATTTGGTTAGTTATGAGTAAATTTGTTTTAATTTGTTGAGCATTCTGTTTACATTTATATCCAGGTTTTTGCCTATTTGAAATCAGTAATGTTATTTACATTTGTTTACATTTTTGGTTTTAAATCATGTTTTTATTTTGGATTTTATTTCGATTCCTTTAGATCGTAAATATTGATATAGATTGTTAATATGATCAGGAACAAAATTCAGGAACAAAAGTTCCCAATGCTATACTACAAGCATAGCATACTATCAACCAAAAAGTAGCCCCTTAATAGGCTACTAATATTTGTTGAGTATTTAATTACCCTCAAATACACAATATACCAAATCAAGTTAAAAGAATAAAAATCTATATTAAAATGCGTTTCATTTCAAGATTGTATAATACTGTAGTAACTAATGTGCACAAAATACTTAGGCATGATATACATTCCCATGCAACAAGAAATAAAAATAATTTAAATATACCTTTTCAAAGACTGTTAAAGTCACAGAATAGCTATGATATTGTATTGAACATAAATTACCACAAAATTTAATAAAGGAACCTTTGGAT
The DNA here is from genome assembly GCA_035578905.1 of Stictocephala bisonia. Classification (NCBI taxonomy): domain Eukaryota; kingdom Metazoa; phylum Arthropoda; class Insecta; order Hemiptera; family Membracidae; genus Stictocephala; species Stictocephala bisonia. The sequence goes on along the minus strand of JAQJVL010002953.1, from coordinate 57,157 downwards.
AGATTCAAATTAAATTGTTCAGCTGGTTAGTGGCAACCCCAATGTATTCTCTTAGTGAATTCTTTGATCATAATATAGTTGTGGATATATATATATATATATATATATATATATATAATTTTAAGTTCCTTGAATATTTGTATATTTATTTATTTGATTATTATACTTGTTTCAATAATGTACACTATAACTTCTACTACATAACTAGGAGTTTTGCTTTTGTTTTGTAATTTTTATTTTTTTATTTATTTATATAAAAATTGTGTGTTTATATAGATTTTTGTGTACATAGGTGTAAATGTAATTTTACACTTTTAAACTGGTGTATTTGTTAGTGTTTAAAATTGAATGTTATTTAAATATAGTAATATTTTTATCTGTATGATATGATTAATTTGTGATTTGCTCAACTGTATCATTATATAGTTTAGCCAATAATTAGTTGTAAGTTGACGTTGTCTATTGCCCATGTTTGTTGCTTAATGACAATACAATTTTTATTTATTTATTTTATTTTAAAACCATATAAGCTTAGGTATATTTAATTATTTGGTGAAAGAAGTTTCCTCCCATTATCAACAACAAAATAAATAAATGAAATTGTTTTATCAAAGATTTATAGGCCGACACTTTTTGAAATTATTAACTTAAACTTAATCACTAGGTCTAGATTAGATAGAATTTCTCACGATACAGAATTTGAAGTGTTTTAAAATATTGCATAGTCTATTACATATAGCCATAAATACTAACCTAGATTACCAGAGGTTATTGTGCAGTTTCTTGCCACCATACAAAATTTGAAAACTTTGCGTGAAATGGGTCAAGAATTGGCTGTATTTTCACGAGATGTGCTTTTTATTCTGCAGAAATCACAAATTTTACAAATTCGAAAAAACCAATTTCATATCTTTTAGTACTTTAGACAGATTTCTGTTAGCCTACCTTAAATGATATTTTAATCAAGTTTTTTTAACCCTCCGATGGTTCACTATTTTACCTCTGGTGGTTCAGCCCATTTTTGCCAATTTGCAGCCTTATTTTTAAAAATCTGTAAAAAATTTATTTTTTATCTAAATAGGGTTTATTATACATCATTTTGTTCATAAAAACTATGGAGTATTATTATATGTATTTCAAAATGACTTAACAAGTAGTTTGGGATTTTCTTTAACGGAGAGAAGAGGAAGAATAAGAAAATCCACAATGTTTTTCACACTTTACACACACACAAAATTTTCACTATGTACAATACAAAAATTCTAAGATAGCCTTTTTGTGCAGAATTTATAACTGAATAAGAAAATATAAACTTGTAAGGACTTCATTACTAAAATAAATAAGTTATGTACAAAAAACTATATACAGGCGCAATGGTGAAACCGCTCAATCTGACTCACTCCCGCTGATGGGAGCTCTTCTTTTCCTGTTACCCCTAGATGGTCTCCAGAAGTGTTGTAATTTGGAGTCTCCAGAATCATTGAACAACTCCCTATCAATCTCACTCGTATGTAATTCAGACATTTTCACGTAAAAACCACTAAAAACGAAACATTATTACGACCAAAACAACGAAGATGCCACACAGTAGTAAACAACAATGGCGGGCTGACAGTTGGAACTGTCAAATATGGAATTGTATTTTGTTTAGTCTAGGCCAACGCCATCCAAATAAAACTTTCACCAGGACTAAACAGTAGAACCAGCTGTTTCAAATGACATATGATATAGGATGTTTAGTGAAGGATGAACACCCGTAAGACACAAAATAGCGAAGGTCGATTTTTTCGACTCTAAACCATGGCAGATACGTTGTAAAGGTTGATTTTTCGACATTAGATCCACGCCATCCAAATAAAACTTTCACCAGACTAAACAGTAGAACCAGCTGTTTCAAATGACATATGATATAGGATGTTTAGATTTTTCGACATTAAACCATCGGAGGGTTAATATGATGTGTTTTTTTTAGCTGAATACGAATTTCTAAACTATTTTGGTCTTTAACAAATATTTCTGGAGAAATAATGAAAAAATTACCTTTGCGGCAAATAGCGAGTAGGCCTAGCGGCCAAAATGCGATCATTAAAACACCAACTATTAGCCACAAAAACCAAAGTCACCTATGAATAAATTTATAGTTGACATGCGAATATTCCTGCTGGAGTGATGGCTGGTAGGCCGTCATGAAGGCCAGGTACCTGAATTTAAGGCAAATTACAAATTTTTTGTGAATAAATAGACTGTTAGGATAAGTTAGGTTGGGTCAGTAAAAAGTGTATTTTTTGGGCCGAAAAAATAACCTAAGCCAATCGAAAAACCAATGATATATTCGTGTGCACAAAAAAATGTACAATAAAAAAAAGTAGTGGAAAGATAATGGTTTATTTCATTATATCAGATAAAAACTAGTTTTTCAATAATTTGGAAAAAAAGAGTTTTCCGCAGTTGAAATCAATCTCCTCAAGAGATATAAACTCATTTTTCACCACTTTTTCAAGAATAAATTGTATTTTCAGAGGTGGCAAGAAAGTACCTAATTACCCTACCAGATAACAACAGACATTATAGTACTACAATTATTAGGCTTATTAAATTAAAGAGATGTAAAGTATGTTTATTGTCACCTCAGAAATGCATTAGACTGTCTTTCTCAGTTGAAGAGTTGCTGTAAATAGCTGAGTCTAGGTAAAACAGTCATCATGAGTCATCTCAACAGCAAGTTTAACTTCATTTTTAGCTGCAATGAAAACAATCGCTTCTTTTTGCTCTTGTAACCTTCTCAACATATGGAGGGTGCTGTTCCATCTGTATCATGCAATGTTGAGGTAGGCCCAGCTGCTCTTGAACGTCCTTCAGGATCTTCGTTTTTTTTTCCAGAATGCTTATAACTTTCAACAATTTTTTTTGCTTTTTTGATCAGATTGGATATTTTCAAATTGTCAAAGAAGCCATAATTGATTACTAATTGGAGAGTATGAGCTGTACAAGAAATGGCATTACATTCAGGCCTTTCCAAAGCTCCAATAATGCCTCTTCCATTAGCAGCAATTTTTTTGTATATGTCCCATTCACTTTAGAAAATTTATATCAAAAACGTTTTGAGATTGTCAGCTGTATGGCTTATTTCGATGAAAGGAACAATTTCTAAACACAGGTTTTTCTTTATAAAATGGGCTGTCACTGCCATGTAATCAACATTTGCTATGGAGGTCCACATGTCAGTAGTTAAACCAATATATTCTGCTTCGCTGATTTATTTTCGAACTTGTAATGTTATGTTACTGTACATTTCACATAGGATCTTGTTGGAGAATTTTCTTCTTTAAGGCATTGTATACCTTAGTTCAAGGTGAGGAATTTATTTAAATCCTCTATTTTCTACAATAGAAAAAGAAATTAAATCCAAACAAATCATTTTGGCTTGTGCCTATCAATTTCTTTTGCTCGGTAATCATCCTTTTTGAATTTATTTACTCTGTCAAAAATATTTGTCAGTGTTGCTTGCTTTTTTTCCTAGCATTGTGTCTTTTGGGTATAAAATTGAGAAGGTAATGAATTTTGTGAATTAGAAGGGGAAATTGAAGGTGGCAATAGTGACTAGTAGATAGATGCACATTCAAAACTACCATAGTCTGTATCAATTGTCAATTCTTCATCTAATCTACCAAGATCTATGTCTGTTGATTGTTCCACTTGGCCTATTTCGAATTTAGCTTCTAAACATAAGCCTACTGCTGGAACCTTTGACAACTCATCACTCTGTTTCTTAAAATAGTTGTTCAAATTACCACATTTTGATGTACCTGCAGAACTTTCTGGCAAACCTGTTAAATTTATCTCATGAAATTTTAAACGTTTAATTAAATTAGAAGTTGTTTTACTAACACCACCACAGAAAATAATTTTCTCAGAGATTTTACATTTGACAAATTTTTCACAAGCAGAGTCAATGGTAAAAATATTGCAACACTTGAGAAGACATTGCATTGCACTAACTTCACTTTAAAACAAGCATATAATTTAAGTATCAAAGTGGAGGCCGGGTCTAAGTGATAAAAACTATTGTCTTTTTCTATCTGGAAAGGCGGACGGATTTGAGTAAAAATTAAGATTGTGTAATGTTATACCAACCACTTTAACTGAAAATATTTTAAAATAATTTGTGACTTATGGCCTTAATTAAAAAAAAAATAATTATAACCTTCCGACAAGTTTTAATTTATTTACGACCAGGATATTATTTTTTAAACAGCTAACTATATAATTTAGTTGTTGATTGAAACTTCAATAACCGGCTAACATTAGTACTAAAAGAGTCAATTGAAACATATCAGATGATATTGTCTGTGATATAAATCACGAACTATTTACTTAACAAATATTGAATTTGTATATTTTTTTATTTTGTCTGTGATAGTTAAATTAATGTATTTTTAATCTATACAATGTGACAAAACTTATTTTATTATTTTACACATTTCTTCACTCTTCAACTTGATCATTTACTAGTAACAAGACCAATACCAGCAAAAGCAAGTATCGTCTGTGATATTATCACGAATTATTATTAACTTATTTAATATTGATTTTGTATATTTATATTGCTTGTGATGATTTAGTAAATGCATTTTTAAACCGTATACAACGTGACAAAACTTATTTTATTATTTTGCAAATCTCTTCAGTCTTCAAATTGATCATTTACATGGAATGAGAATGCAAATGCCGCCGGGCGCCGATACCAGGTATCTAATCGACATTTTACTGTAGATTCTTGATACCGATACTTTCCTAAGATTCAGTGGTATTGAGAATCGACTTTTGGTATCGACACATCCCTAGTTAGTATTTACCTGCAGAATAGTTTGGTAAAGTTTGTTCAGATGGTTGTGTTACACCTTTTCTCAATATCAGTACTAATCGTTTTAAAATATATTTAGGGTACTATTAGTTTGAAATATATTTAGGGTACAAAATGAACTAAAAGAAAATATATCAACTTTTTATAAAAGCTTTAAAAGAAATAGAGTCTTAAAGAATTGAAACAACTATTGAAGTTAATTACACAATGTCACTAAGTATTAATGTAACAGTAATATAAGACATTGCCTTGTATACTACAGGTGCCAAGCAATAGAATGCAGCTGCCTGGCCACGTGAGTGTCAGACCACTGACTCAGATGACTAGTATCAGCACTGTTATAACTCTACGTAGCACAGTTACCTGGTTGAGAGCACATTTTAGAGCTGTTTTGGTTCTGGCAATTAAATCAAACCTATAATATTGACATTCTTAGTATTAAATGTTACAGACTATTTAACACGGTCTAAATAACACTTCAATGTAAGAATAGTAATGGTTTATTTTCCAATATTTACATTTCTTAACAGAAATAGGTTTTGTACAAAAATATAAAAAGGACATTTTTTAACTTTCAGAAAATGAACAAAATAAAAATTAATTGTAATTTAAAAAATACAAAGTACATAAAGTCTAAATACTAAATAATTTTATTCGAAGATTTAGGGATTCTTTCGTATGAAAATAAATTTAGAGGTTCCTGAACAATTAGAAATAATTATTTACAGCGATATAATGCAAAAAAATTTATGCAAAATAATGGTTTAAATTTTCATTAAAGACCTTTATAAAAACTTTATATACTGCTCTAAAAAAATAAACAAATAAAAAACGTAAATATCTGTGTCTGTTTATGTAAAAAAAAGAATAAAAAATAAAATACTTATAAAAATAGTAGATTCATTCCATGAATATTATCAGGTAATTTGTTATATACCCACTGTAACACTAATTTGTTATATACCCACTGTAACACTAATCAAGTTAAGCTCTTAATGTGGGTTAACCAACAACAAGCCTAGATTTGTTTCAATTGAGTAATGTTAGTAAAAACTAGATAAAATTTAGATCAGTAGTTACATAGTTTTTAGAACAGTGTCACAAATTATTTGTTAAAGGCCCAACCAGTTGGGAGCCTTGTTTTAATTGAAATTAGTAACATTTGTTTTTCCAGCACTAATCAATATCTTGACAGTTTCTATGTAACTCTCCTTTGTAATCAGTACAGTCCAAATTCGCTTGTTTGGTAAAATAATTAAAACGAAAACCACAATCAACCACTTTTTAAGAATTAAATGAAAAATAAAAATCACAACTTGATTAAAAGCACAAAACAAACTTTGCAAAAATTAAAATCTTCATGTAACACAGTTAACTTAAACATACATTTTAAAACACTGTCTAGAAACCAGATCACTGTGTCTTATCTGAGTGGTAGTGAGCACAGGTTCAAGAAAATCTTTAATGTGTGGAGAGGTTTGAATGATATTGAAACCATCTTCTAGAAATTCGTTGAGTGACTGAAGATTGTGGTATGTAGGGTTATTAGGATCATTTGTTTTTTCTGTCCTTTTCTTGTAGCAGTCGATTTATTTGATTGAGCTAAGCGGATCTAGTAATTTTTTAGGATATCCTCTTCTGACAAAGACGTAGAAGATCCAGTGTTAAAATAAGCCAATTCTTCATGGTTGGATCAGATATGTGGCGTGACTGGGTAGTATGGATCTTTTAGTGTTTGTCTGATGATTGCTGCTGAGTTGGAGATATTGTAAGTGATTGGTTGGTAGGTTTAATATATACACCAGTGTTAATGTAGCCATTCTGCAGTTTTACGTAAATATGAAGGAAAGTTATATCTGAATTAGAGCTGTTGTGAGTAAACTTAAGTGTGCTGTAGCTATTTAAATTACTCAGGAAGATGCCCAGTAACTTTATTCCACCTATTACCTACAATATAGCCTAGAACAAACTATTCGTGCACAGCCAAATTTCACCATTTGATAAGTTAAGCAATACACATCACTAAGTAACATTATTACTCGTACTTAATTATAATTTAAAAAAAGGATTGTTCATTTTCGGAACTAAAGATCTTGAGTTAATGAATTCTACTGCTAATTTATTATATTTATAACATATTAACAAGCTAATATATTTTAACTTGTTGTTAATGTAATTTGATAAACCTATATCACAATACATCATCTTAAGTTCATACACAAACCCATCTTTTTATCATTGAATATAGTTGCATAATTGATATATCATTCATTTCAGCCAGCTGCACCTGGAGGAGCTAAGCCTGTAAGTCGCAGCAAGAAAGATGATGAAGCTGACACATCTCCATTGTTGCAACTTAATTCACTTAAAAATCAAAGAGTAATTGATGAACAGAAACTGAAGGTAAATTACAGATGTAAATAATAATATAATATTCCTTTTAATACCTTTCCTTTTCATAAGTTTTTTGTTGTAATACAACTCTTATGTTTGAATAAGGCATTTTAGAAGTTGCGGTAATTTCTCAACTAAGTTATTATCCCTCTTTTTAATGCCAGTACTTTATTGAAAATAAAAGGTAATTATTTTTCTTAATTCTTATAATTATACTGTATATTTTAATAATAATAATAACAAAATATTTTCTTTAAGCCTTCATGTGGTGGCTTGCTTATTTATGCCGGTTATGCTGCACGCAATAAAACGATGTATTACCATACACAATTTGAAATTGTCAATATGATTTATTCACCGCTGCAATAACAGAAAGATGCCTGATTTGGTGGTATATTTTTATTGTTGTGTAAGTTTTATAGTAAATGTCTTCTGCAAAAATGGCAGAAAACAGCCTTGGGTTCTTGACAAATATAGTTGCCGCTACTAGGGCAAATTACTAGAGGTTTATATTTTAGCATCAAAATTAAATAAGTAAATATACATATTCCACATGAATACTTTTTAATATTGTCTAAATTTAATTTTTAGTCTAAGGTTATAAAAAAATGCATATTTTATAATAATTCTTACTTTAAAATGATTTTCAATTAAACATAAAACAGATAGCGAATTTCACTGTACTCATTATAAAAATTAAAACAAACCCATAAAATAGCGTGTTTTATAAAATATGCATTTCAGACTCTGAAGTGGAACTTTACAACACCTAGAGAGGAGTTTGTGGAGTTGCTTAAGGACCAAATGACTGCTGCTGGTGTCAACAAAGCTCTCATGGCAAACATGTTCCATTCCGACTTCAAGTACCATCTGAGGGCCATTGACTCTCTTAACGAGGCAAGTTTTCGCTGTTTCCTGCTAACAAAATTGGCTATTCATAAAGCTGAATTGGTAATTTCAAAAGTGCATGCCTCAAATACCTATTAAAAATGCATCAATAAAAAAATTGAAATCAGAATTAGGAGTGCAGTATACAGATAAAACAACAAAATCATATTCTAATAGGACAATAGCTGAGGCTTCACAAACAAAATCTATGCAATAATCAGTTAAATCTATCATTTCATACACTTCTTTATGTTTTATTAAAATTTATGAACCCCCATGTGTTGTCAGAAGGGGTGGCCTTCTGCAATAACTTGATCCAACAGTAAAACTTTTAGGAACATTCAATGGTACTTCTTCATGACACAGCCAGTGTTCACCGAGACAAATCACATGGGTTAATGTCTGTATTAAAGTAATTTCGAGCTGTTTAAGTTCACCTCTTGAATGTGTCTGTCCGGTAGTCCTACCAATGTTCGTATTTTTATTTGTCTTTGTTAATTTATTATTTGTGGTATGTGTAATGTGTGTTATATATACTCGACAATCCAGCTGGAGCTAAAACCACGTTTTTTAATGACGAAGGTGGAATTTTCATTCTGAAACATGTAGTTAACATGTAAATTTCTTTGGAACTGATAGACAGGTATTGTACAATTTTAGTCATGTTGTTTTTATTTTAGCACCAAGAGTGTTTAATTCAAATTATAAATGAAATCGATCTTTCTGATTGGCCTTTATAATAAATGTAAATAAAAGAGGCGAAAATAAATATTTTTCTTCACAGAGGCACTGCAAGCGCAGCTCCACCAGTCATATGGTGGAGGGGTATAACAGAAGTGGGACTGGGACCGCCCTCCCCTTCACTCCTAGTATTATTCCCCTCATGCGCAGGCCAAGTACCTTGGTAAGCCTAAGCCTCGTAAGTTATACAGTCTCGATAATTTGAGCTCCAGAAGTCCGAGGTACCATGTAAGTCGAGCTCGGTCTCGTGAACTATACACAGTTGCTAGGTGCGCTGTGCGCCTATGCAGTAGCGTTACCTTGAATAACGCTTACAAATAACTGGGCTAGCCAGTCAGTCTGCTCCGTTCCATATGCCACATTGTATTGCACATTCCTGTTTCCAGTCTTATTTTATCAGTAGCACAGTTGTTTACTTTTCATTACGTTATTACTTTTATAGTTAATATTTTACTTTAGGCTATTATATTTTGTTATTTTTGCTGTGTTTTATTTGGCTGTTCGTATTTTATTGTGAAACAGGGTGTCTACTGGTCATGAAAGTCACGAAAAGTCATGAAAAGTAACGACTTTCAAAGTCGGTCACGGATGTCACGAAAAGTCATGAAAATTGTTTCAAAAGTCACGATTTTTCTAGCGTTCCAAAGCGTCACTAGAGGGAATTCAGGAGGCATTTGGAGTGAATTGGGAAATTTGCTCAAAGCGTTTTGTGGCAAATAATTTCGCCAGAAGTAATTTTGTTTCTCGTCGTTTTCATTACGATGTTGTTCTAACCTTGGTCTTTTCTACAATATAAATACCATATTGAGGGTACAGAGAACCAGCCAGCTCTTTGCCCACTCAAAATTATCGAACTTCTCTTTCCTCTATTCAGGAAAAGAGAATGGTGTAATGTATTAATCAGGCTACCGTTTGTCATCATTCCCACTCAAAATATCGTACGTTTGCTACTATTAGTACCGTATACGAAGTTATGCATTCTTTCTGGTTCAAACGGAGTCAAAACAGTGTATGAACTGTCAATATTACAAAATGTTTTAATGTTATACATTTATATAATTGTGCAATCTATAAATTTAAAAACGTTTTAGTTACGTTTGAATTTGTTTCATGGATGAAAGTGAATAACTGTGTGCTTTACAATATTTGAATTCACAATAGGCATTTAATATTGAAAGGTTCTTGGTTGCAATATTCCAATTTTGCATTGCTGTATGGATTGAAATAAGAAAATAATGTTTGCTATTGGCGTCACCGGACCAAATGTTCGTTGATCAGTGTTTGTTTTGTTTATGGTCTGTTATACCGTTTGTTGGATTATAATTGTTCAAAGTGGTGGGCATCTAACTGGCATGTTTTAGTGTTTAGTTGTGCTTTTACCTTTGTATTTGTTAACAGAATTTCGTCAACTTTATAATTCTCTTCTGAGTCTTAAAGTTACTAGGCATATTATTACAGTTAGTTTTTGTTAGGCCTAGTGTTTGTTTTTATGCGTGTAGCAATTTTTATATATAAAGAACTTCAGTACGAAATTGTTGGTATTTATTATTGTTCAAAATAGGCCTAAAATTATTCAAATAAAAGTGATTAGTGTTTGTGCACAATGACTGGAAAGTGCAAATTTCAGAACTTGTGGCTCAAAGAAGAAAATTGGAAGAAGTGCCTTCGGGAAAATGAAAGTTATGTACATTCAGCATTTTGTATGTATTTCAAAAAATCATTTGATATTTCCTATTCGGGCTCAAATAGTATTAAGTTGCACTCTTAGGCAAAAAAAACATATCTCGATAGAAAATAACCTAAAAAGTGGTAAGCAAATGATGCTAGTTCACTGTTTTGATCAAAATAGACCTTCATCTGATAACCCCTATGCCTTCATGCTCTATGACTAGGCCTAATATGAAAATAGAAACAGATACTGATACAGGTAATTTATTAAAAGCTTCTCCAACAACAAGCTCAAGTCATGAAACAGAATCTTCATTTTCTAAAGAACAGGCCTCACCAAGGCTTCAACGTTTTTTATTGTCTGAGAGTGTGACCAAGGCTGAAATTTTATGGGACTGAAGAATTGTTTGTTTGTATGATTTTTAATTGTGTATTGAAATTTTAAATTTATATTTACTACAAAACAAATTACAATTTTGTTTATACGTGTTTATAATAGTACATGGGATCACATGGTGGTACATAGGAACACTTACAGACTGTTTACAAGGTAAATTAGTCCACTGTACATTCAATTTACTGTTCAACTTAGGTTAGGCCTATTTGATTTGTTCATAATGAATTCATTAAGAATTGAACCTACTGCAGACGTGTCATCATCACATAAATCATTGTGAAAATATAAGTAGGTAATGCTCAATTTGCTGGGTTTCTGGAGACACTGAACCTGTATTTGTTTTGTTTTCATATTAATAATGAAATATGTCTGCAAATCCATTTTACTCACATAATGCTGGGCTTATTTTAATAAATAGTGTTAGCCTACTTTAATCTGTTGTATTTTATCTATATTTATTGGTCTGTTAAAGGTTAATAATGGCATCATTAACTTAGTAGAATATGACTGAAAATAATACGATGTTATAAAGTGAACCGTATTCTATTCGGGTAATGAATTTTCATGTCGTAAGGTCATGAAAAGTCATGAATTTTAATTTCTATTTGGCAGTAGACACCCTTTGAAAGTTTTAGTTTAATAATGAGCAGTAAGGGTGAACGTAAAAAGAAGTTTGTGCCTTTAGGTGTTAAGTTAGAAGCCTGAAAATGGCTGACAAAGGCGAAACAAAATAAAAGCTGTCTGCTGAATATGGAGTAGGCCAGGTGACTGTAGGTGATTGGCACAGAAATTGAAGCGGAATCAAACAGTTTTCTTCTAACAAGTGTCCAGGAATATTATCCAATGAATGGAAGTCCATGAAGAAAGCTGAGTATGATAAAACAGGCGAATCGTTAGTATTGAGGTTTAGTCAACAGAGACATAAGAGATGTCCTATTTCAGGCCCAATGTTGGAGAAAAAAGCAATATTTTTCAGGAACCAATTAAATGAAGGTGAACATGATTTTACTGCAAGCTCAGCTTGCCTAGACAGTAGGGGTGTGTGAGTATTCGAAACTTCGAGTATTTTACTACTCGAATTCAGCTCGAAGCTTCTGAAACTACTCGAAGTTCGATCTAGTAGTTGTATTTCACGAAATATCAGATTTACATCTTAATTTAGTTTTAAGAGTAAACAGTTTTATAAGTTATTAATAAAAATGTTTGTGTTTTATTTTACTCTTAATCATATGTTATCAATTTGGTACACGTAATTATGAACTAAACAATACACCTAAGAATAGGTAGTACACGACAGTCAAATGAACAGTCGACGTAGTGAACGAGTTCGTTCATTATGATTTTAACTAGTTCAATTCAAAGTGAACAACAGAGCTGGGAAGGTAGTGATCACAGTAAATAGTTACCGTAGTAGTGATCACACATGGTGGTTGTCAGAGTTTACTAGTCACTTGTAACCTAACCTAAAATAGCATTAAATAAAACAGAAATGCTGGTTAGTGTCTATATGACACAAAAAAGGGGACGAGAGATCTGTTTCAAGATGCTTAAAAAGACCTGTTACTGACACAAATCTAATGGTCTGTACGCCGTGGAAATGATGCATATTTTCGTTCATAACACTAATACCGTTCAATCAAAAGGGTCCCCTTGAACACTTTGAACTGAACAACCAGATAAACATATTGGCTGACTGAAACAGGATAATTGGCTTGAATAGAAAATCTGATCTGTGACATGAGTGAACAGATTAAATCTTTATAATCCACGTTGTTTCAATTAATAATAAACTTTCTTACATAATATTAGTTATGAAAAAAGGAAACGGTTAAACAAAACAATGCCACATAAAAATGTAGGAAGGCAGGAAGTAAAAAGTTTTATTTATCAAATGTTACTGTTACAAACAAAAAATCAAAATTATTGTGTTCAGTTTAGATGTATATATTTACGAATCTGTCAAAACTTAACAGATGGTGTCTGCCTTTTACATTTAGTTGTCTTGGGTGAACAGGAAATCCTTCTGTAAATACTCAATACTCGAAAAAATGCCAACTATTCGACTCAAACTCAAAACTCACTACTCGCACACCCATACTAGGCAGATGGAAAAAACTATATGGTGTAAGGCAGCTTGAAATGTGTAGGAAAAGCTGTCTGCAAAGTCTGAAGCTGTCTTACGATTCCATCAGAAAATAAAAAAAGATTCTAGAAGTTGAAAACCTTTTTCTTGACCAGATGTACAATTGTGATTAGATGGGGCTAAATTTCAAAATGTTACCGTCTAAAACCCTAGCACCAGGAAAGAAAATATCAAAAGAATGAATCACAGTTCTTGCTGCTTCGAACGCAAGTGGATAAAAATATTTAACCTAACCAAGAGATATTTAACACATTCGCTGCGGTGGCGCATGGAGTCGTATAATGCAGGGTGCGAGGCTGCCTTGCCCAGCTCTGCACTATGACTGCACACACTTAGATATTTCAACGTATTAACAAATACAATTGATTGATGTGCAATTGAATAAATATTTGTAGTTCATATGTCATGTATCTACTTTATGTAATCCCTCCAACTCAATAGTTCATTCCATTTCAGTCAATTTAGTCATCATCAGAAGCTGTAATAAAAAAAGCCTGAATTTCCCGTTATATCTTCAAACTAAACCTACTGTAATCTTATTTAATAATACTTATATTTTGTTCAAAAAGAACCCCTCGTGAGGGTAGCAATGTTACAAACACTATAAATAACCTAAATATTTAGATTGGAAACATATACATTACATACACCATATCCTACACTCATATCATCATTCATATACGCCTTGAAATATGCACAACATTGTGTTGGCGTCTCATAAGTAAGAATAAGAATACTATACAGAGGCATTAAAAAGGAAAACATACACCACCCAAAAAAAAAAAAACCCGAACACAATGTAGTTTACAATTTATTGACCATGCTAACAAAGATCTATATGCCAGAAAATCACAACCTGTTATATTTAGAGCTTATAGGAATTTGAGCAATGGAAGAAAAATGTTCCACTGCTTTGCTGCCATAAATAACAACGTGACTAATTTCCACATTCAACCTGTGGTTTGTCCTAAACTTCCACAGTGTTTTATTGTAAAAATAACTGTGATAAACAGTACAAGTTTGTTTTGTTTGTATTATTTATTTTTGTTCATTGTATTATTGATAATTGTTATTTGGATATGAAATAATTATTTAATTTTATTGTTCTAAACTTAATTTGATAAGTGTTTTTAAAACCACTCAATGGTCACTGATACTGATGGCGTAATGGACAGTACTTGCTCTACTATGCAGCCATCTTGTGGCCTACCATTTGGTCTATAGACATTTTTTGGATGTCATATTCTTTCAATATATGATAGATAGGGGTGTGCGAGTAGTGATTTTTGAGTTCGAGTCGAGTAGTTGGCATTTTTTTCGAGTATCGAGTATTTTTCAAGCGAGTATTTACAGAAGGATTTCCTGTTCACCCAAGACAACTGTAAAAAGCAGTCACCATACTAAGCCTATGTTAAGTTTTGCCAGATTCGTAAATATATACATCTAAACTGAACACAATAATTTTGATTTGTTGTTTGTAACTGTAACATTTGATAAATAAAACTTGTTACTTCCTGCCTTCCTAAATTTTTATGTGGCATTGTTTTGTTTAACCTTTTTCCTTTTTTCATAACTAATATTATGTAAGAAATTAAGAAAGTATATTATTAATTGAAACCACGTGGATTATAAAGATTTAATCTGTTCACTCATATCACAGATCAGATTTTCTATGCAAGCCAATTATACTTTTTCCCAGCTGGCCTATATGTTTATCTGGTGGTTCAGTTCAAAGTGTACCGCGAAAACGTAGTGAAGCTTGTTGGCAAAAGTTGCATCCAACCAAACTGATGCTAAAATTCAGGCAATATCGCCAAATGCGGTCATTTGCTTCGAGAATTACCTCTTCTCAACAAAAGATTGATTGTGTACACGCCAAGAAGAATGGATCTTTATTCTGTGGGTATTTAATTCAGTAATAACAAGGTTACAACTAACCGGAAATAAGCTCTAAATTATATAATCAAATTTGAAAATCTGGATGACAATGACTGTGGTTCAATCAATTGATAATAATAACTAAGCAGGTTTACTAAAAATAAATTTTAAAGTCACTTAGGATGAATTAGTTTTTAAATTATGATCGGTAATGAAATATGTGCAACTTGAATCTACTTCGATACATGAGGCTACACTGAACAACAGATAAATAATTATGTCATAACGAGAAATTCACTAAACATGGTGTAAACGTAGTCGGCTAATATAATAGGTCTAGCCGATATTAGCGACGAGATGCAGTCTGAAATATCAGCTAAGGGCCAACTAGTGATACAGTGAAGATTTTGGGCAGCTAAACTATAAACTTATGATAAAAAACGAGACGTTTGTTAAGGCTTCGTTTCAATAAAAATTATTTTCCGAATCTCTAAATTCATCGTATTTTGTTTAGAAAAGGTCTTCCAACACGTTTCCCCTTCTTTTTGGTTGGTTCGTGATTGTTTACAGTTTACATCGATGTCAATGTGAACAGGGGACCGTTCAGTGAATTTACAAATCAAAACTATCGTACTTTACCATCTTTTACACTCCAACTGTGTTATTGTCTAACCTAGTCAGAAATCCGTTCAACAATTTGACAGCAAAAAATATCGTATGCGCAAATATTACACACAGTTTTAGCAATCTAAGGCGTTTTCGGAATAATAATCAATAGACGTTCGCCACGGATATATATCTATTTTTTATCTGCAGAAAAATAAATCAATAATGTTGTTTCACACGCTGCTAGAACGTTATTACCATATTTTATATGATATGATACAGTATTTTCTTACGTCAAATCATTGGACGATTCCCTGCTCAGTTTAAAAAACAAAATAGACCTCAATCGACTCCAAGAAATATAAGATAATTTCATTTCCGAAAAAGAGCTGAACGGTTCTTTGCACGTACGTATACTACAACCGAGATGAACTTTCACCTAGAAAAGATCGAAAGTTCGATTCTTGTGATGTAAAGTGACCCGTTCTCGGGACTCTTTTGACTGAACGGTATTATTGATATGATCAAAAATATGCATTTGTATTGATAACAGGTTTTTTGAGCATCTTGAACCGAATCTCTCGTCCCCTTTCTTGGGTCATAAAGACACTAACCATCACTTCTGTTTTATTCACGCTATTTTAGGTTAGGTTACAAGTGACTAGGCAACCAACATGTGTGATCGCTACTATTTACAGTGATTGCTACCATCCCAGCTCTGATGATCACTTTGAACTGAACTAGTTCAAATCATAATGAACGAACTCTTTCACTATGTCGACTAGTTCATTTGACTGTCGTCGTGTACTGCCTATTCTTAGGCGTATTGTTCAGTTCATTATTACGCGTACCAAATTGATAACATATGATTAAGGGTAAAATAAAACACAAACATTTTTATTAATAACTTAAAAATTGTTTACTCTTAAAACTAAATTAAGATGTAAATCTGATATTTCGTGAAATACAACTACTCGCTCGAACTTCGAGTAGTTTCAGGAGCTTCGAGCCGAGTTCAAGTAGTAAAATACTCTATCAAATACTCGAAGTTTCGAGTACTCGCACACCCCTAATGATAGACAAGCTTAAGTCTTATTATATAGTTTATAAGCATTGTACTATGTTATTCTTCTTGTAGGATCTTGGAATGAGTTCAGATGCACAGACAGCTAATTTGGACCTGATTCTGCGATGGCTTACTCTGCGCTTTTTTGACACCAACCCCTCAGTTTTACTCAAAGGGCTTGAGTACTTACAGACTCTGTTCGCAATACTTATTGATAATAATTATAACATGCTTGAGAATGAGGCTGCTTCCTTTCTTCCTTATCTCATACTCAAGGTTAGTTCAAATTTTCTTATTCATGTGTGTATACAGTAGGGATAGCTATGTTATTTATTTTTATTACTAAAAGTAAATTAACCCTCCAACTGATGTTATTGCACTGTGTGATACATTCGATTTTCCGTAATTACGGCGAACCTTTATGCGCAAAAACTGCATACTTTGAACAGTAATGGAGAGGATAGATTACTGTTTCCACTCTAAAAAAACCTATAGATAATTTTGAGTAGAGAGAATAACGCCAATACTTAGTGATTCGATGTATCAGACCAAAATATTGATATGTCCGATATTATCGAAAGAAAATATCGATACTGATATCGAAACATATTTATCGGTATTTCCGATATATCTTTGCCATCCCTATTCCCACCTCTTTGTATGTGGTAGTGCAAACTGGAAAAGGATACTTAAAAATTGTTAAATTAAAACTTATGGGAAAAAACCCTTCAGTTGTATTTCATTTTAAGCTTCTTTTAACAAATTCATATCTCACGTTAAGAGGGCAGAAGGCACACTTATCTCAATTTTTATATATCTACAAAAACAAAGACATGACAATAACTTGATAAGACAAAAAGGCTCACTTTTGAACTGTATAGAGACGTCTATTTTCTTTCTTAAAAAAGGAAGTAAATTTTTGCTGCCTCAGCTTCGAGTATCGTTTACGTGTGGCCAGTTACTAAATAACCGAGTTGGTCATTTAATTTGGATCATAAAACTACATTACAGAAACTACAAAAACAAAATGGCAACTAACAAAATAAAAAAAAAATTATGTTACAACCATTACAACATTGCCGTAAAACTAACTAAAAACTAAACAGCAAGTTGTAGACTTATACAACAAATCCAGCAGTTAAAATAACAAATCATCAAATTAGGACACAATGTAATGGTGAATTGACTTGTTTGGCAGGTGCAACAAGTAAAGAGGGGACGATACGTGCACAACGCCATGTGACGTTTAATGGGGACACAGTATGTCTGAAAGCCACACAATTATCACAGTGGTAGCTATGACTTATCGAGTCACCTTGAACTCACAGCCCTGGTCAACAACTCTGTTACGCACAGCAGACTCTTGACTAATTGCATTGTTTTAAAAAATCATATTTTTCTAGTAAGGGTTACCTGGACATCAAGGTTAAAGAAAGGGGCAACTTAACGAGGTTGTGCTGTAAATTTGTGTTTGTAATAATCTGCACAGAAATTTGATGCTTCGCTATATTATAAATTGCAGAAATTGGGATCATAACAAAATACAGTTTCTAATTCTGTAGATCTTTTTCTTAATAATAAATGAAGAACATTAAATTGTACTCCAAGTTTTGATTCAATCCAGGTTACTAGAAATTATGATATTAAGTGATTGATTTTGCCAATTTTTACACAAAAGTAGTCTGTTTCTAATATTACATTAAATGAAAAAAAAAACTATGTAAAGCATCATGAAGAAACTCTTTTAAGATATGTTTAATGTGTTTCGTGAACTTTACTCCTTTGCTAAGTTTGCTGATAACTTATTACTTCTAATTCAAATTAGTATTTACTTACTTTTACACACTTTACCTTGACATCAACTAAATCTCTTTTAGTTCATTTTAGAAGTTATATTGAAACAATGTCACAAAATGTTTACTAACCATGTAATTTGTATGTACATATTTAAGGTCAATAATGGTTTACTCCTTGAGCTACAAAACTGCTAATGCTAAAAATCTACTCTAGCTTTTCAATTGTAAAAATGTATCTTCTATAATAAGTGTAGTGTTATATGTTCCTTACTTTTTTTAACTTGTAAACAAGAACAATCTCATCGACAGGTCTATAGAATTCATATTCTACTTCAGAAGTGTTGTTTTGAAATTTTATTTATTTATAATAGTCAAAGACACATTTTACGCTAAAATATAGCTAGGCAGATGACTTGTCAAGTTACAACAGTGATATAAAACAACAATAAATATATAACAAACATCTAGCGAAATGTACACATTACCTCTAGATGTGTTGCTGATGATATATGCACAATTTGTACAATTGAACATGAATTTATTGTAAATTAGATGAAATTGTGTACATGCATGTTTACCAAAAAACTGATTATTTATTCAGGTATACAAGTATTCATGATTCTTGAGTAAGATGCAGATTTTAGATATATGGGCAAATATTAGGGGTGAATGAGTGTGATGTGTAGATGAACGATCATTAATCAATTTCTGTTTGTAGATTGGAGATCCCAAGGATGCTGTGCGCAACAATGTGAGAGCTTTGCTAAAACAGATATGGTCAGTTTATCCTATTAGCAAACTCTTTCTCTATCTTATGGAAGGCATCAAATCAAAGAATGCACGTCAACGCACAGGTAGTGCAGCAGAATACTTTCTCAATACATTTATCCACTACGAGATTCATTTAATTCATAATTTTCATCGTTTGTAGACAGTTGATACTACCACCTTTCTTAACAGCATTAATGTATTCATACATTATTTAGTCATTTTGTTGTGCCAAGTAAAATATATATTTTGTAAACTGATGCATTGCACAGATAACAAGAATGTGTACTTATATCAATTTGTTATCTAAAAAGTATACACCACCATTATCTCTCATTTCACTTGCAACTTGGTTATTAACTGGTATTATGTGTTTATAGAGTGTTTGGAACATATGTGCCTATTGATGGAGACGTTTGGGATAGGGGTATGTCAACCTACACCCCCAGCAGCTCTGAAGGAGATAGCTAAGCAAATCTCTGACAGAGACAACTCTGTCCGAAATGCAGCACTCAATTGTATTGTGACTGCTTATTTCCTGGAGGGTTCTCAAGGTGACAGAATACTGAAAATGGTTGGCCAGGTACGTTCACGTGTTAAACATAATTAATGGAGTAGTATCTTAAATAGTTTAAATATATTATAAAGAAACATTTAATAAATACTATAGGTGAGTAAGAGATTAAAAGCTGTTTTTCTGTAACCCTCTGATAGTTAAATGTCGATTTTTTTACCTTTACAACGTATCTGCAGTGGTTTACTGTCGAAAAATCGACCATCGCTGTTATTGCGACTTTTACCGTTTATTATAAGTGTTCATTCTTCACTAAACATCATATATTGTATGTAATTTGAAACAGCTGATTCCACTATTCAGTCTGGTGAAAGTTTTATTCGGTTGGCATTGGCGTAGACTAAAAAATATTACAATGACAAACTTGACAGCTGTGATTGTTAGTGTAGTCATTGATTACTACTGTGCACCTGTATATTGTTTTTTGTACATAACTTTTTTATTTTACTGATAAAGCCCTTACAAGTGTATATTTTCTTATTCAGTAATAAATTCTCCACAAAATAGCTATCTTGGAATTTGTGTACTGTATATAGTGAAAACTTTACGTGTCTGTAAAGTGTGAAAAACATTCTGGATTTTCTTCTTCTTCTTCTTCTTCTTCTTCTTCTTCTTCTTCTTCTTCTTCTTCTTCTCTCCAGAAATGAAAATCTCAAACTACTTGCTAAGTCATTTTGAAAAATATAATATAAGACTATATGGTTTTATGGAGAAAATTATGTATAATAAGTCTAATTTGGATAAAAAATAAATTTTTTACAAATTTAACAAAAAAGAAAGAAAATTGGCCAAAATAGGCTGAACCACCGGAGGTAAAATAGTGAATCATCAGAGGGTTAAAAAAACCACAGCTTAGTAAATTATGTTAGTATTTTGTGTATGTGGTTTTTAATATATATAAATACATTAAAAAAACACCGTACAGTAAATGTGTATGTGTATAGTATGGGGTATACTATTGAAGAATTCTATCTCTTGTTCTTGTTTATTTTATCATTACGTAAATTATAAAATTTTCTTACTTAAAAACGTACTTTTTTAACCATTTGTATCATGTCAATGAAACTGTGTTGAAGTAAGAATTAGTTTTTTATTACACTAAACAAGTGAATGTCAAACAACACAAAATTGTTAAATATAGTCCTAAATTTACAACATATTTGTGAATCCTTTTGGTCTTAATAAATGTGGTTTACCAAAATTGATCACTATGTTATTTTGTTCGTTTTGTACTAATAATAAATTTGTATTGTGTGAAGCCACTAGACTGTTAATGGGCGGGGTCGCGTGTGAGAAGAGCGAAAATGCGCATCTCTCACACACAGACTGGCATGAAAGGAGGAGAAGATCCGTGCTATCTACCTTATCGGACTAGAGTTTTTTCAGGCCCTGCACCACCAGGTTGAATTTAGACAGGGGGATCTGCAACTTCTTCGAGATTTGTATTCATTACCAAAATTCATGCTAAGGGTGGTTCAATTTTAAACCCAGTAAAAATATATCTCAGTGCACAATTTTTTCGAAAACCATTTTCAACAAAATAATTAGAGAGGAATTTAAAACATAAAAATAAACCATACCATATGTGCCAAAGGGGTAGGCTTGTCCATAAGCTCCAGGAACTGTTGCAGGAAATCCTGGCTGGAATAGGATTGAGAAATGTCAACAATCTTTTGAATGGACGATATGGACTAGTGACACAGTAGAAAATATTCTGTCCAAATCAACTTGCAGTTCACAGCAAGCGTGACAGCTGGAGGACCAACTGTCTATTGAATTGGCCAACTACAAGAGGAAAACGTTACTAAGGTTGCTCAACCAAGAATTTACCAGTACGAATATGGACTTGGTTCATTTGTTGCATTGCAAATTTTGAAGCTGAAAAAGACTCCCTAAAGCATTTTTTTTTTTTTTTTAATATAATTAGCTGAAAGGCAAATGTTGGCTACTTACACTGTTTACTAATTTTTTCTCATTACACATTTGACTCACTGTGTAAATGGAATGAAACAAACTTAAAAATATGTATAATTAGATACATGTGTAAATCAGTACAATCAAAAATAATTTGACAGTTTTTTACTATCAATTGAGGCATATCTACAGAAAATAAGCATACATGCAAAATGTGTTTTGAAAAATTTAAGTTTAAAGTTAACATTTGTGTACACATTCATTTTTCTCATTAATAAAATAAAATACTATTGCAATAATAATGAAGATAAAGTGTTTCTATGCATTTAATATTTGTCTTTTAGAAATTTTTAAAAACAAAATAATAGATAAAATAACAAAAATAAATGGACAGTTATTGTGCCCTATTAGCCAAACAATTGGAAAAAGCAGAATTAAAACAAAAGCATCAAAGTTTAGTAATTAAACACTTTATTGGCTTACTAATTTTACATAATAACAACATTTAGCTTCAATTAATAACTTCAATACTTTACATTCTATCATATTTAAATATATTTTATTGTCTTCTTCCGTCAAAAACGTAAAATAATAAATAACACATCAAACATAAAAAAACATACAAAAACAAACAAAAAAGAAAACAAAAAAAAAAAAAAAAAAATCACAAAAAAAAAAGACAAGACCAACCAAAAACAAACAAAAAAAAACAACAAGAAGACAAACAAAAATCTAAAAATAAATCCAACAAAAAAAACAAGAAAATACACAATATAAACTGAAAACAAAAAAAACAAAAAAAAAAAAAAAAAGACCATTACACAACCAAACCAAAAAGAAGAACACCAAAAACATACAAGCAAACAACCAAAAAAATAAAAAATTAAAACAAAAAATTAACTAAAATCGAACAAACAGCAAAACAAACAAACATCCAACCCACAAATCCCCCCCCTCCACACCGCCCCCCGGACCCCCTACACCCCCCCATCCCCCCCCCCCCACGCCACCCCCCCCCCCCCAACCAACGCTCAACCCCCCCCAACCCACCCTCCCCCCCCCACCCCTACACCCCCCCCCACCAACAAAGACCCTCTAATACCCCCTCACCCCCCAAAAATTCCCCCCACAAGCCGTTCAACCCCCCATTCCACCCACCCACCCACTACCCCACACCACCCGAGCCCACCCGCCCACCCTACCCCACAACACTCCCCCCCTCTCACACCCCCAACCCCCCCCCCCTCGCCCTCCCCCCACCCACCCCCCACCCCTCCTCCACCCCCCCCCCGCCACACCCCCCCTCCCCCCACCCCACCCGCCCCCACCTCACCCCACCACCCCCCCCCCCAAGCACCCCCAGCATCCCCCCCACCCCCCCCCCCCCCCTGCCCCCACTCCCGCCCCTCCCTCCATCCCCCACCAACCCTCCCCACACTCATTCCCACCACCACCCACTCCCCCCCCCCCCCATATACCCCACCCCCCCCCCCCCCCCAAACCCACCAAAACCTCAAAACCACCCCCAAACAATAATCAAAACCACCACAAAAACCCACACCCCTCTCCCCCCCCCATCCCCCCCCCCCCCCATAACAACCCAGCCCCCCACCCACACAACCCCACACCCCCAACACCCACCCTCACACCCCCCACCCAAAACCACCCCCCACACCCCACCTACACCTCCAAAAAACAACCCACCCTCACCCGACACGCGCCCATCCACCCCCACGCCGCCGCAAACCCCCCCTCAAGAAAGCTACCCCTCCCCCCTACCCCTACACCTCCCCCCCCCCCCCCCCCACCCCACACCCCCACCATCCAATCCTACCACCAACAGCCCCCCCCTCCCCCCCCCCACCACCCCCACACCCCCCAACCAACCCCCCCTCCACAACCCAAACCCCCAACGCCCCCCAACCAACACAACCACACCACACCACACAACCGCCCCAACCACCCGCTCCCCCCCCCCCCAACCATCCTCCCCACGACATCCAAAACCACCCAACAGCGACCCCTCACCCCACCACCACCCCCACCCCACGCAACCCTCACCTCGCCCAACACGCCCCCCCCCACCCCCACAACACCACCCACCCACAATCCCCAACCGCCCTCCCTGCCCTCCCCCTACACCCAAAAACATACCCCGTCACCCCACGAACCTCACTACAACCCCCCTACATAAACGAACCTACACACCCACAACAATCAACACCAACCGCAACACCACAAATCACCCCACAACCATAACCAAAAAGTCAAAAACAACATCCAACCCCCCAACCCCCACCACAAACAACACACATCCGAACAAACGGCAACACACCACCACAAAACCACCCACAAAACCTAACGCCTCCCCAACAAACCACCCCCCAACCAAAAGATTCCCACTACCCCCAACCACATACCGACCAAAGACCAAATCCACCCCAACTCCCCACTTTACCCCTCCACCACCCCCCCCCACAAATCCGCCCACCACCCCCTCCCTACAACAACCCCACCCTACTCAAACCAATCAACAACCTTACCAGCTCCCCCCCACACCTATCACGCACCAACCACCCCCCCCCCCGCCCCCCCCCCAACGAACACCACCACCACCTCAACCTACCGCCCAACATCCCCCCCCAACCCCCCCTCCCCCGTCCCACCTCAACCCTCACCCACGACCCCCCCCACACCCCCCCCCACCCCCAACCCCCTCGTCACCCCCCCCCCACCCACTCCCCACACCCCCCCCCCTTCCCCCCCCCCAACCACTACCCACCCCCGCCACCCACCCCTACCCCTTCCCAACCTCCCACACCTCCACCCCCCCAACCAGATCCCCTCCCACCATCTTCCCCGCCACCAACCCCCCCACCCAACAGACCAACCACCACCCAACAACCCCACCCCCACCACCCCCCCCACCCCCCTCCCCCCCCGCAGACCCACCCCCCCAACCCGACCCCCAGCCACCCCCCCCCCTCCCCACCCCCTATCCAATCGCGAAAACTCCCACCCCACCCACACCCCCTCCAACCCCCTCACCCAAACAGACCCATCCTCCCCCCCCCCCCCCACCCCATATCCTACCCCGCCCCACCCCCGCACCCCCACCACTCCCCCCCCCCCCCTACCCCCAAACCACAGCGACACACAACTCCGCACGACCCACATCACCTCGCAAAACCCCAACACCCCACGCCCCCTCGACCGCTCGAGACTCCCTCCACCCCCTCCAACACACATAACCAAAAACCCCCCCCCCTTCCCAGCCCCCCCCCCCTCTCCCCCTACCCAACATCTCCCCCCCCCCCCCCCCCCCCATACCAAACCACCCCACCCCCCCACATCCCGCTCCAACCCCACAACCACACACCCAAACCCACCCCCAAACAACAAACCCACCCAACACCCACCCCCACCAACCCCCCAGCGACATCCACCACCCCAACCACTCCTCACCACCCCATCCACCCCCATCCACCGCCCCCCCCCCCCCGACCCCCCACACCGACCCCCCCCCCCCACACCCACCCCCACCCAACCCCCTCCACAACTCCCCGCCCCAACAACCCACCACCCCCAACCACCGAACAACCCCACACCCGCCCCCCACCTCAACCCCCCCTCACACCACACCGCCCCCCCCCCCCCCCTCCCCCTCCTCGCAAACTTCAACCCAAAAACACCCCCCCCAACCACAACTACCCCCTCCCCCCTCCCCCACCCCCCCCCCCACTACCCGGCACCCACTCCCCAACCCCCCCAACCCTCCGACCCCCACACCACCGACAACCCCCCCTACCCCCTCCCAACCACCTCCCCATACCACCCCGCCCACCCCACTAGGCCACCCACCAAACACCACAACCAACCAACCAAAACACCCCCCCACCACAACACTACCAGCACCACAAATAAAACCCCCCTCACCAACTAACACCCCCCCCCACCCGCCGACCCACACCCCCCCCGCCACCCAGCCAATGACCCCAGCCCCTTCACACCCCTACCCACCCCCCCCATCACCCAACCCCGCACTCCCACCCCAAACCCCCACACGCACCCCTTACCAACCCCCACACACACCCACAAAATCACCACCCCACTCCAACAAAAACACAAAACCACCATACACCCACCCCCAACACCAACACCCACCAACACCTCTAATCACCCCTCTCAACCCCTCC
Organism: Stictocephala bisonia; assembly: GCA_035578905.1. Taxonomy (NCBI): domain Eukaryota; kingdom Metazoa; phylum Arthropoda; class Insecta; order Hemiptera; family Membracidae; genus Stictocephala; species Stictocephala bisonia. The sequence continues at coordinate 31,264 of JAQJVL010002953.1, read as the reverse complement.
CCCACCCCAACTCCCAATCCCCTCAACCCCCCCCCACTCCCCGCTACCCCCCACCCCAACAACCAACCCTCCCCCCCACCTCCGGCCCCCCAATCCCCCCACCCGTCCCCCCCCCCCCTCTACACCCCCCCGACACCACCACACCCTCCCAACCCCCCCCCCCCCCGTCCCCCCCCACACCCCCAAAACCCCCTCTTCACCATCCTCCCCCCCACTCAACCCCCCCAGCCCCCCCCCCCCCCCACGACACCCCCCATCCCACGCACCCCCCCCCCCCCGGAACCAAAACCCACTAGCGCTGCCCCGCCCACCCCGCGCAAGCCTCACCGTCCCCCCAACCCCCCTCGACTAGACGCCCACCACCCCCCCCACCCCCCTTCACCCCCACCCAGCCCCCACCCGACCCTCCCAACCCCACACCCCCCACGCCCTGCCACAACCCACCACCCCACACCTAAAAACCCGTACGTCACAACCAAACCACCCACCCTAGTACACCCCCTACAACCCACCCACCCCATCCACACACACCCAAAAAACCCAACAACCCCTAAACTAAACAAATACAAAAAAAAACCCCAAACAAACCCACCCCCAACACAAAGCGTATTCCCAACACCTCACTATCAACCCCCCCACCAAAGAAATCCCCACCCGAGTCCCCAACAAACACTCCCAAACCCTCCCACCCCCACCCAACCATCCCACACCATCCCACAAACACCATAATCACCCCAACATAACACAACCCCAACAACACAACCCAACCACAACACACAACACCCCCCACAATAACACCGCACCCACTCCCCCACCACACCCCAGCAACCCACACCCCACCAACACAAACCCCCAACCCCACCAACCCAACAACCTCAAACCTAACCACACACCAAAGCATCAATCCTCCAACAAACCCAAACAAAGGAAAACAACCCAAACACCCCACCAAAAGTCAAACACAACCCCACAAACACTCCCATCCCCCACAACTAGAACCTACAATCCCACCCGCCAGACACATCACCCCCCATACACCCCCCCGGACACAAACCCCCCACCCCCCAACCCCACCACCCCCAAATCACAAAAAAAACAACACACATCAACAACAGCAAACCCCCTCCCAGCCACCCACCCCCCACCCCAACCCCACAAAGTTCCACCCCCCCACCACGCATCCCCCCCAAAACCACCCCCACCCCTCCAACTCCACGCCACCCCCAAAAGCCTCCAACCTCCCCACCACCACCTCCCTCCCACG
>JAQJVL010002953.1:0-22500 GCA_035578905.1 Stictocephala bisonia | reverse complement strand
CCAAACAAATATCAACGTTAAAACAAACCACATGCAAACAACAAATACAAACCCAACATATCAATAAAAACAAAACACAACCCAAACACAACACCACAAAAACACACATAAAACCAAAAAAACCAAACACGCCAATCACCACATTTCAACCTAAGCCCACCACACCCACCGCTCACCCCCACCCTCCCCCCTCCGCTCAAGCCCCCACCTCCCCCCACACTCCATACCACCCCCCCCACTTAACCCCCCACCCTCACCGCAACCGGCACATCCCCATAAACTACACATCCACCCCCACAGCAGACACGCCCACCCACACCCCCTCCCTCCAACACACCTACTCAACCTCATAACGAACCCCTGCCCCACAACCCGCCAACAACCAAGCACACCCCCCCCCCCACAACCCCGCCCCTCGACACCTCACGCACCGAACAACATCAACCCCAAACACGCCCTCCCTCACCCACACGACCCTAACCCCCACCCCGAAACCCGTCACCACCCACAACCAACAAACCCAACCACCCACCAACACCCAACAACCTGCCAAGCCCTAATAAAACCACGCAAACCCCCCACACTAACGCCCCTCCAAAAATAAACCCCTACACACCCCACAAAACCCCACACCACCCACAAATCATGAACCCCACCCCACCTCCACCCGCCACCACCCCCAACCCACTCCTACACCCCCCTCACCCCCCTCCACCCCCCCCCTCCGCACAAACCACTCCCATACCCAACAATACCCCAACAAGACAGCGCACTACCCAAATACTCCAAACCTCATTGCCCCCTCCCACTCCCCCGCCACGCTCCTAACCAAAGAAACCCACCAACCCCCTGCCGTCAATACACAACAAACCACCACGCAACCAATCCAGCACCCCCAAAACCACCCCCTCCCCCCACCCCCCCACACACAACCAACCAAACAAAAACACCCCAACAAGACCCACACCCCCGACCACCACTCACACTCAACACGCCCACCCCCTACACCCCCCAAAACACACTCCAACATCATCCACTACCCCCTCCCCCACCCCACACCATGCCCGCGCCCGCTCGACCCCCTCCCCACCCGCACCCCCCACCCCCCCCACACACACCAATCCCCCGCCCCTCTCAAAACCGCCCAATCCCGCCCACCATCCCCGACCACGGCAAACCAATCCACGCAAAACCCCCACACCCCCCAACGACCCCAAACTCCCACCCCCCCCCCTCGGCACCACCCCCCCACACCCCCAAAAGCACCCCCCTCGCCGCGACAACCATACCCACCACCCCCTTCACCTTCGACCCACAACCCCATCACGACCCAGTTACACGCCCTCCCCACCCTTCCCCATCCTACCGGCACATCCTCCCCCACACCCCTAAAAACCCCCCGCACTCCACACCCATCACCACAAACTTCCAACCTCCCCCGACCCCCCCTCAAACACCACGGCCCCCCCACCCCCACAGCCCCCCCACCCACCTCCACCCCCTCCCCCCTCATCCCCCCATCCCCCTCCCACACCCCCCCCGACCTCACACACCCCACTCCCAGCACCCACCCCCCCCGACCCATCCCCCCCCACGCAGCCCCCCCCCCCCCCACACTCACCCGCCCACCCCTATCCCCCCCCCTACAACCGCCTCCCACACTCCCCACCATCCCCACCACAAACCACCCTCACCCAACCATACCCCCCCGCTCACCAGCCCCACACCCCCCCAACCCTACAACCCCGCACACCACACACCAACAACCCCCACCCCCCCCTAACCCCACACATCCCCGCACCAACCAACCTCTCCAATTACCCCCCCCACCACACAACCCCCTCCCCCCGTCTAAACCCCCCCCCCCTCAGCCCATCCCCCCACCCCTCCCGCCACTGCACACCACACGCCACCCACCCTCGCCCTCCCCTCTCCGACCCCCAATCCCCCACATTCCCGGCCAACAAACCACAAGATCAATATCCTGCACACACCCCCCATACACCAAACCACACACAAAAACAATCCCCCACCGCCCCCCATCGGCAACACCACCCAATAACCAACATCAAACCCAACAACCACCGCCAAACCACCAGACTACCACCACCCCACCCCTACCAACCCCCCCCACTCCATACCATCTCGTCCCCCCCCACACGCCCCCCACCCCACCAACCAACACCACCCCCCAACCCTCAGCACGACTAAAACCAAAACACCAAAAACAAAACAAAAAAAAAACATCAGAAAGCCCAAACCAAACAAACACACCGCCGGCGACGCCCAAGACTCCCACCCTCCCCCCCCCCCGCCTCACGCTCCCCAGCTCCCGTCTCACAACCAGCACAACCTCCCCACACACCCCCCACCAACACACCCCCCACCCACAGCAAACCGAAAACCACAAAAGCACACCCCTCCCAAAACACTCACACAACCTACACAACCGCCCACAACCCACACACCATCAACAGCCACCCCCCCCCCTCACCTCACCCCCAGTTCAACCCCGCCCCACTCCACCCCCTCCCACTCTACCCCCGCACCACACACACCCACAACCCAAATAACCAACAATAAAAAACTGTACACACCAAGCAACCTAAAACAACAACACAAAAAAAAATGAAAACAAAACAAAAACATAATCAAAGACCAATCAAATTCAAACAAACCACCATAACTCATCCCCGCACACCCCACGCTACAGTACACAACACTCGCCAGCCCATACCAACCCCCCCCACCCACACCTCACACAAGCCAACCAACCCAGCAAACCCCCACGCAACAAACGACATCGACCACACCCCCACCCCGACCCACACACAAAAACACATTCACCACACACCATCACCCCCACCAACCACACGCCCCCACCCCAACCACATCCCCTAGCCGACCACAACCCACCACCGCACCACACCCCCACACAACCTCACACACCCCCCCCAGGCCGCACCCACCCCCACATCCCACCCACACTCCACCACCCCCCCCCCTCCCCCTCACAGACCCAACTCCAACCACCCCCACAAACCCCCACCCCCCCCCCCACAAACCGTCAACACCGCCCCGCCCCCACACCCCCCCCACCCAGCACCTGCCCCAACCTCCCCGCCCCACTCGCCCTCCCCCCCCCCCCGAAACTCCCGCCCCAGCCCCCCAATCTATCACCTCCTCACCCCCTTTGCCCCCCCCCCCCATACGCCCCCCCCCCCCTCCTCCCCCTCCCCCACCCCACCCCCCCCACCCCCACCCACACCCTCCCTCACCAACAACACCCCATACACACCACCCCCACCCCCACTCTCACCCCCCCCCACCCAACCTCCCAGACACCCAAACTCCTACCCCCTACCCCCCCAACTCACACACCCGCCCCCCAGCCCCCCCCCCACCCCCCAACCAACCCACCATCCCACCCCCCCCCCCCCAAACCCTCATCCCCCCCCAACCACCTCACAAAACCCTCCACCAACAGCCCAACAACTGCCCACCAGCGAAACCAACAGCAAACACCACCCAACCCCACCCCCCCCCCCACACTCCCTCCCCCCCCCCCTATCCCACCCACCCCAGAATCCCACCACCCCCACACCCCTGCCCCCGCCACACCTCCTACCACGCTCAACCCTCCCCGAACTCCCCAGACCGCCGCTACATCCAGACCCCAACCCACCCCCCCCCCATCGACACCACGAACCCCCCCCACGCCCCCCCCCTCCCCATTTCCGCCCCACGCTCCCCCCCCCCCCCCCACCCCCACCCCAACCCCCATCCCCACCCCCAACACCACACCCCCACCAACGCATCCACACCCCCCCCCCCACCCCACCAATCAGCACCACTCCCCACCCACACAACAACCCAACACGACACAAACACTCCCACCTAACATCCCCCCCCCCGAACAACTACATCCCACACTCACGCCCAACCACCCCCCACCCCCCCCCATCACGTCACCTCCCCCCCCACCCACCACCCCACCACGCCCCCCCCACACCCCTCCCCCAACCTGACCTCCCCCCAAAACACCCAACAACCCATCACCACCCCAGACCCAGCACCCACACACCTGACCCCCACACCCCCACCCCCCACTACCACCCATAACCTGAGCCTCCACAACCAACCCCCACCCCAACCCACCCTACACCCCTCCCAACCCACCCCCGATCTACCCAACCGTCCACCCACACCCCCCCGCGCCTCCCCCACCAGCTCCAACCACCCAACCCACGTCACCCATCATACAACACCACACCACACCCCCTACCACCCCGCGCAGCTCACAACCCCCCCCCCCCACTCCCCCCGCCCCGAGCCGCACCCCCTCCCCGCAACCCCCCCCCCCCCATCCCAACTTCGCCACACCCAACACCCATCCTCCACCCCACCCTCCCCCACCCCCCAACCCACCCCCACCCCTCCCCCCACCCACCCCGCCCCCCGCACCCAACACCGACCCACACCCCTACCAATCACCACCACCTCTACCACCCTACCCCCACCACCACCCACACAAAAAAATCCAGCACCTCCCGCCCCACTCCCGCAGCCCCCCCTCCCCCCCCTCCCTCGACCGCCCCCCTGGGAGCCTCGCCCTCACCCACAACCCAACACAATCACAACCCCCCACCCGTACCCCCTCCCGCCCCCAACCCCACCCCCAACCACCCCCGACCTACTACCACCAACGCCCCACCCACACACCCCACCCTCCATACCCACAATACACCCCCCCCCACACCCCCCACAAAGCTCATCCCCCCACCCCCCCATCCCCAAACACCCCCCCCCCCCCCCCCCCACCCCCCCCCCCCCCCGCCCCCCATAAGCTCCCACCCCTCCCTCCCCCCTCCCCCCCCCGACCGGCACCGCCACTCGCTCCACCCCCCCCCCCCACCCCCCCCCCACCCCCCCGCCCACTCCCGAGCACCACCACCCCCAACCACAACCCGCCCGCGCCCCTCACGCCCACACTCTCCCCCCCCCCTCCTCCCCACTCCCCCCCCCCCACCCTTCACCCCCAGCCCCCCACACCCGTCCCTCATCCCCCCACCCCCACAAACCCCATACTCACTGCTACACCAAACACAGCACACACCACCCCCCCTCTTCCCAGACCCCAAACCCCCCCGCACCTCGCCCCACATCCGCCGACCTCCATTCTACCCTGCACACCCACATCACCATCCCACCCGCCGCTACCACAGCCCCCCAAAAACTCACCCCACCAACTCCCCTCCCCCCATCGCCCCCCCAACACAAAGCCCCACCAACACACCCCCCCCCCCTCCACGCACCCACCATCACCCCCCTTCGCCCCCCGCTACAACGCCCCCCCCCACCCCACCCTGTCCTCGCCCCCACCCACACTACTCCCACCATAACCCGAGCCCCACCCACATCCACCCCCACCACCATCCCCCACCAACAAGACCCACCACCTAAATAACCACGCCCAACTCCACCCCACCACCCACCCCCCTACACCACGGACACCCCCCCACCCCACACAACCATCCCCTCCCCCTTCCAAAACACCCCCATCTCCCTTGCTCCCCCCCACGGTCGCCTCCAACGCCCCACCCCCCCCACCACACAACCCCATCGCCACACACCCCAACCCCACCCCCCCACACTCAGCTACAAACTCACCCACCCCCCACCCCCAACTACCACCAAGCACCCACCCACACACCCCTCAAGCAAAACACAAACCAACCTACAAACCCCACACCCCCCACCCCATCCATCGCACACAACCACCCACACAAACCAACCCCCACCCCCCTCCCCTCCACCCCCACCCCCTCCCACCCCAAGTTCACACCGCTCCCACGCCATCCTCAGACCTCCCCGTCCAAACCCCCACCACCCCACCCACCCCCATCTCCCGAAACACCACCAAACCACGAAAAGCCAACCACCCCACCCCCCCCCCAGAACCCTACAAGCTCCACAACACGCACGTCCCAACCCCCCCCCCACCCACAAACCCCCCCCCACCCCCACCCTAGCACCGACCACCCAACCACACGCCACACCCCCCAAGATACCCCCAATCCAGAAGAACACACCCCACATGCCAAACCCACAGATCCCCCAACCAACCAACCTCACACCAATCAACAAACAAAACCACACAACCACAGCCTCCGCCCAAAACCAACCCCTATGAAACTACCAAACCCCACCCCAATCCCACCAAAGCACACCAAACACAAAGCAGACCCAACACCCACGCGCCCACAACCCACTCACACCTGACAACACCTAATAACACCACTCCGCGTTCCCACCACCGCGGACACCCCCGCCCCACCCCTGCAACCCCACCCCCAACCCCAACCCCGAAACCCCACCGTCTCCCCCCACCCTCCTCGCATCCCACCCCAACCCAACCCCTACCCCAACACCACCCCCCCCACCACAACCTTCTGACGTCCACCCCACCTACCCCCCCCCACCACTCCACTACCACCAACCACCCGCCGCCACCCAGACGCCGAAAATTCCGAACACACCCACACCCCCACCCGCACCCCCATACCCCCCACACTCTCACCACGCCCACCCACCAGAACCACCCGGCGCCCCCCGCCCCGCCCCCCCGCAACCAGCACCCCCGAAAACCCCCCAACGCACCCCCCGGCCCCCCCACCCACTCCCCATCCACCCCGCCCTCAAATCAACCCCCTCCACCCCCCCCCCCCGACCCCAGTTCCCCCATCACCCTACCCCACCCCCCCCAAAACCCCCCACCCCCCAACCGCCGACCCGCCCCCTCCCCCCCCTCCCAACCCACCTCCCCCCACCACCCGCCCCGCCCTCAACCGCCCTCCGCCCGCCGCGCGCCCGCCACCCATACCTCATCCCCCCACCCCCCCCCCCCAACCCCCCAACCTCAACCTGTCACCCCCAACCCCCCTCCCCTCCAACTGCCTCCCCCCGCCCGACCACCCCCACCCCCTCCCTCTCACTGCCCCACGAGCACATCAATAAGACAAACCCCGCCCCCCACCCCCCCACCCCCCAGAATCCCACCTAAATCCTCCAACACCCCCCTACTCCCCCCACCCGCCCCCACCTCTCCCGCGCATTACCACCCACTCAACAACAACACCACCTCCCCCCACAACCCACACCCCAACCCCCCACCCCCCCAACACAACCACCCCCCGCGCACCCCCCCCCCCCACCACCCCCCCCCCCCCCACCCCCGTCTCCCACGCCCGCCGCCGCCCCCCCGCTACCAACCCTAGCGCCCTTCACGACAAACCCCACTTCCCCCCACAATACAGCCAACCACCCCCCACATCCTCCCCCCCCCAGCTCAGCCAACCCCCAACCCGCATCCCGACGCAACCCCGTACCCCAACACACCAAATCCCCCAACAACCTACACCCTCCTGCCGCGCCGCCCCAACTACCACCTCCCACACCCAACCCCACACCACCAATTCAACACCCCCCTCCCACCCCCCCCCCCCCCCCCTGTCTCCCCCACCCCCCCCCCCCCCCACCCGCCCGCCCCACACCGTCAACACCCCCCACCCCCCCCACAACACCCCCCCCGCCCTACCCCCATACCGCCTCGACACCTCCCCACCCTAGCACCGAAACTCCCTACACCCCTCCGCCCCCATACCTCCCAGCCCCCCCTCCCCCCACCCCCCTAGCCCCACAAAACACCGACCACCCACCGCAAACCCCCAGATCACAACACACAACCACACCCCAGAACTAAAAAACCCCAGCCCCCCAACACCACACCAACACCACTCACCGTCCCCCCCTCTCTCCCCCCCTCCCCTCCCAGAACCCCGCCCAACACGCAACTCAAACCACTCCCCACTCCTACCCCACCAACATCGACCCATAACCCTCCCCCCCCCCACCGCTTACGCGTACCTCCACCGACCCCCCCATCAACCATACCCAACTACAACACCCCCCAGCCCACTACCCCCAAATCCGCCCCCCCCCAGCATATCACAGCCCACCACCCCCCCCACTCACCCCCAGCCCCCACTAACCGCCCACACCCAAACTCCTCAACCATCACCCCCACACAACACCAGCCACTCCCCACACCACGCCCTACCCCCCCCCCCCCCCACCCGGCACCCGTTCCCCCCCGCCTACAACTCTCACCATACCGAAAAAACCACGCGGCATAACAAATAAAAAACCACCAACCAAGCGCAAAACATAACAGACCCCAAATCACGACCCCGACGCATTCCACCCGTCAAAGAGCCACCCTGCCTCCACCACCCTCGAAAACCCCCAACAACAAAAAATACCATAACCAGCGCCCCCGACCACCTCACCCCCCCCCCCCCCCCACCAAACCCCCCCCCCCCCCCCCCACCCACCACCCCCCCCCCACCCACCCCCCCACCACCACCACAGCCCGAACTCCCCCCCACACGACCCATCACCACCAATGCAGAACCGGCACAGCAAGACTCCCCACCAAGCCACCAGCTACCAACCACCCACCTCAAACCCACCTCCCACAACAACACAGACCAACATAACTAACATACCCAGACCCACCCCAAAACCCAGACCACCCACACCCCCCACAAACCCACAACCAAAACACATCGCCCAATACCCAGCCCACCCCCCCAGCATACCGCCCCCTCTCCGACCAACCAACACTTCCATCCCCCCCACCCACCCCCACCCCCCGCAACACCCCCCCTACCCTCCCCCCATCGCCCCACCGACCCAGACGGACCCCTGCCCCCCACCCAACCCCTTCCCCGCACGCCCAATCACTACCACCCCCCGCGCCACAACCAATGCAACCGACCAAGACTAACTACCCCAATCTAAAGCAAGTGCAAACTTGACGCTTCTACTACCCACCATCAACCAAGAACACCCACTAGTACACGCCGGAATCCCACTACTCAGAAAAAACAAAGATTAACAATGAATGATATGAGAACACAAACAGGCCCCATTACTTATAAATACTTAAAAATTAGCCAAACTACATAAAAATAAAACGGGGAATTGTTAAAGTGGTTTAAAATGTAAATAAAAAGCACCAAGAAATACAAACAACATTCTAGTAAACATTCTAGATCCATTAATTACCTCAAAAGGCACAACATGCTGCACCTTATCATTACATTTAATTATGGTATATGGATTCCAAAACTTCAGCTATAGAAAAAAAAACTCATCGAATCAAACTAATAAACAATTCCCTAGCTGACAAGCTATAAAACATTCAATTGATAGTAAAACAAAAACGTAAACATTCACAGTGGCACAGATAACAGCCGGAAAGGCAGAACAGCTGGTTAAATTTGATGCAAATATATAGCTGCAGGGTTCCATTAAAAACATGCCTACCACTTCATTTTAAGATATCCCTACAAAACTTCAACCACATTACAGTCAACGAAAGATGGTAAAGTGACAAATAACCTTCAGTGAAAAAAATGCACATAGACATATGAGGCCTTTATTTTCCGTCGACTGCCACAATTGTTTAAATAAAAAATAAAGAAGTAGTTAATCATTTATAGGCGTTATAGAGAATACCAGTGTGTAGCACATCATTCAATACTGAACTAGGAGGAAAGTATTCAATCAGATTATGTTTTACTTCTACCCCTCTGAGCCTTTTACCTCCTTATACACCCTTTAACTACTATTCCTTGACTTAGTATAAGTTAGCTGCGCAGAATCACTAATCTATGGTGAATGGGCCGAGTACCAGGCTTACATACAAGGAGATTGTCCTATCTATTTCTTTTTTTAAATCAATCTACCAGTAAATTTATTATCTATATAAATCAACAAGGACATTGTCACTATACTCGAAGAACGTATTAAAAGAGCTGCCAAAAAGTCGACCATAGCCATGTGAAGCCCAATGGCGCACATTGTGGCATTAACCACCGTCACGCCCCACTTTAGCTTCAAGCTCGTGTGCCTACTCCAACTGCCCAGTGTTACGACAGACCCAGAACCTGAAAGGAAGAAGAGTAATCGATGCCCCCTCCTCTCCACCTATTCAGAGGAAGAATTGTTTGCTTTACATAAGTCGTTACTTTTGTCAGCAGCTTGCTTATAAGCTATCAACAAACGTATATAAAGCATGTGTTTAAGGAGTTTCAGTTTATATTGAAAAACGATTGAATTGAAAAATGAATTGAATTCACAATTGATTTAATAAATATGCTCATCTACTATACTTACTTCCCACCCTGAGAGACCTGTGAAGAAAATAAAATTATTTTAAATTCCTCAAATTATTTAAAATAGGTAACAAAGGGAATTAAACGCCAGTTCTACATTTCTATAATATTTATGGAGTTTAGAAAACGAAAAGCCTGTTTAGTTGTAATGCTGGGTAATGTGAATCAAAATGTCTGGCTCCAGTTGTACTGTGGATAGATCAGTACAACACAAGAATTTGTACAATTAAAATATTCATTATCAACAAATTTTATGTAACTCAGTAGTTGACATTTCTTGCTAATATCAATTTACTTGCAGATCTATTTTTAAAGAAAATATTCTATAACCAACACTTAGCATTTATACTTTAGGGTGGAACATAATGTGAAGACATGTCATCAACATCACGAGATATTCTGTCATTTAATCCAGTACCATGGATACATCCTTCTCAGCTCTGTCCATCTTCCAAAATAGATATTAACTATATCCTTTGCAGGCCATCAAAAAGGCATGCTTTGGTCAATAGTATGAGGTAGCATAGTGATGTGCAACTATATCAGCTACTTTAATAACTGGCTAATTGTGCCTTTTTCAACAATAAATAGTCTCTTTTTACCATTTACATTTGCCTTGCTTACTCTTAGATTACAACGATCAAGATACAAACATATTATCTTTACAGATAGGTAACTGTGTTAGGTATTCAAATGCAGAATTAATTTACTGGGGACCTTGACTCAATGCACAGATTTTTCTCCACATACAACCAATGAGGTACAGGTACATATATCCTCCAAGGCCACTGTACCAATCAAATCCAAAATCTGGATCAATCCAGATTTTGTGACATGTTGAATGTTGTTATTGCGAATTATCCTGAATCCAATGTATCAACACATTTCCATCTTTTTAATTAAAAACCTTACTAAAGTAAACAGAACGAAATAAAAAAAATAAACACTCTTCAAACAACACACCTAGAAAAAAAACAATCTCAATATTTTTAGTTATAGTAGACATCTATGCAGACTACACTATAATGACAGTGCTATGACGAGACTAGTTCACCATCCACCATAACAAACGGACTGCGAGCACATCTATATAGGCATTGATGCCAAGTCTCTCTCAAGTTTGCAGTCAACACTTACCTAGCACTGTTGCAGATGTCATCCTTAATATGGGTGGTGAATGACAGGTTTTTATAAAAGTTAGCATTTAGCAAATAAAATCATTACAGTACTAAATGAAATGAGGTACAATAAAAACAGGTCATTATCTAACAAGAGTCTGCAGCAGCGGTAACCACATACTTAACCCACTCTTTCCTTGAGTTCATTCCATAACTCCATACTCACATGTAAAAGCCGCGTAACAATTGACCACATAATTTTTATTGTGCCATTAAAAAAAAAGGTGAGAACCACTGGGTCTAGAGTGACTACCGAAGTAACATGGGTGCACATTGTGTTTAAGATCGAGTCCCATGGAACAAGTGAATGTGAAGTCCGATCCGCAAGTATAGGTAGTTTATGTCCAATTTTGTAATTAGTTATTTTGTTTTAAGATGGGAAAAGGCAGACTTCAGTTCTTGGAAAAGGGTTAAGCATCCATTTAAATAAAATAGAGTTGTGTGAAAGAGTGCAAAAATGTTTGTTCATAATATTAGTCAAATGAAAAATTAAATAATGGCAAAGTAGATAGCAAACTATTGAGAATCAAGTTAGATTCTTGGTAGGTGGCTGGTGTGTCAGTTTTGTCATTTGCAGTTGGGTAAGGTATCTCATCAAAAGTTCAAAATCAACAAATTACATGTGTTGCGGAATATATATGTACTGAAAAGGGTATACTATTATTGTATATCATTTAAACTGATGTAATAAGAGGGTTGTGATAAAAAAAAATACCATAGCACTACTTTGCCTTGTATTTTTAACATTAAAAAAAAATATTGGATACTCTTTCTTCTTAGTATCATTCAAAAAACTGTATCATAACCTCCAAAGGATGTTTTTTAATTTATTTTAAACATGGATATTCATTAATCATTTCATTCAATTGGAAACTGTCTTAAAAAAATAAGTATGATATTCAATTTATCACTAGCGGACAACTTGTTTACTATATTCACTGTACACATTATATCAAAGTCAACTTCCTGGTGTATTCAACCCTTTTAGTGACCAGAAGATTTTTCAGAGTTACAATCCGCCAGTGCCAGTGGTTTTTAACAAAAAGTTACAGTCTGCCATTAAATAAATAAATCATAACACTGTTATGTATTACACAAAATCAATAATTTGGTATATATAAAATAAACTTTAAATAACCAGTCTATTGAAATAACCAGTCTTACAAATAGCCTTGTACAAAAGCTTAAGTTTTTTGCAATATTTCTATTTATTTTAATGGAAAAAATAACATAGTACAGTTTTAGTGTAAAAACAATTTAGTATGCTTTTTTAGGTGATAATATGATGTCAATAATTCCTGGACCAACTATGGGGTCCCGCAGCACCACTAAAGAGTCCCATTGTACGAACAATTTTACGTAAGGCTATTCTTAATGTCATAGTAATCGAAATAATAATCAAATACATCATTTAATCAGAGAACAAAATTTTGAATTCTTTATACAGCTGATATTATTGAACATCAAACTTACCGGGACCCTAAGGGGTCCCACAGCACCTACTAAAGATTATCATTTACGTCACTCGACTTGTCGCCAGAAGTGCTCTCTGAGTAGTCGCCAACATCCGTCCACGAGTCATATTTACACTAACATCCATGTCTCTAGATGTTCCACCATTACTAAAATACAAATTAAACACAAAAACTAACCTTTTTTATTACACTAAACAATATTCACTAAGTAAAACTATACATACTGTAAAGGCTTCGCTAATTGAACTGAAGATTGATCAAACAGCCACACGGAGATGCATACGAACACAACGACACACTGCGAGAACTACAGCCAACTGGATTAATACCTGCAGTGAAAATCCCGACATGATTGGGCATAGAGTCCCGGAAAATTCCCACACTGCGTCTGATAGACAACGCCTGCTGGGCACCATCGGTACCCGCCGCAACGAATAATGTATAAAAGTAAAATACGATATCAAAAAGTTTGTCATCAATTTTTTTCTTTGTGGCAAATGCCTAATTCCCATGAATAAAAAAAGTGGTCTCACTAAAACCAATTAACTTATTGAAGACAATTAGATATTAACATTATATTGAAAATCCCACCAATATGGTTTTATAAATAAAAAAGTTATGACGCAATTTTTAATGTTTTTCAAAAACAGCTGTTTCTTGACTGTTTTTGGTACCTTTTCAAGCAAAATAACCTAAATATAATATACAAATACCAAAATCACAGTTTTTAAATATAAAAATATATGTTATAGAAAAAATCATTATAATATAACTAAATACAAAAAAACTTTATTGTCTGAATTTTTACATAATTTTTGTTTGTGACGTCCTGTTGCGCACTTTATGCATAGTTTTTTTGGATTTCCGGAAAACAGGACAGTGGCACTAAAAGAGTTGAAAAAAAAGCAAATGTCCTCATACAAGCGTCAGAACATAGAGCATTATGGAGTAAAACAGTGGAGCAATTTAAAAATAGACTATGGTAGATAAAACAGCTTAATTTGCCTCATCACATCAGAGACATATAATTAATTTATTGACAAAACTAAGACAACACAATCCTCAAATGTGGCTCAGGTTATTTTATATAGATAAACCATAACATGCACACAGTAATATTGCAGTGCCGTCGGATTCAAATGATTGTCTGATGACTCCTTACTCCCAACACTTCACTGTCATCCATTGACACAAAAAATTAATTAGAAACTATCCACTAAACTCACTACTAAGACACTATACGACAAAGTACAGGCACCCCTCACAACAAATACAGCGGTATCCGAAAACAAAAAATACAGACCAAAATTGGCACAACAAGTCGACGAGTAACACAAACGTCACCATAGGCAACAGCTAACCTCAAACTGAATCAGTACATTTCAAGTGGGGGCGAGCATTGTTCCATGTGAGCTCTCAGTGCGCCAAGCATCACCAAACATGAAATCACTTTAGCCCTCATTGGACATGTTTAATAACTAAATAATTAGAAATTTTGTTTCTTCTAATGAGTAGTCTAACAATCAGTTTCAGACTTAAAAAAAATTTTTTTTTTTTTTTTTATTTATATATTATTACTGTCGTTTTCTTCCCATCTTTTTACCCTTTTGTTATAAAACTGGATACTGAAATAACGTTAATGTTAAAAACATTTGAAGCGTTTTTTTTTTTTTGTTTTTTTTTTTTTTTTTTTTCAAGTATGTTTTGGTAACAAGGATGGTTCTATATGTATTATTCATTTATACTCTTTAGAATTGTTGGTCATGAAATCATTTTAAAGCCTTGACTATGGTACTTATTCTTGTGAAACAAAGATATATCTTCAAAATTCTTGAATTTTAAATCTGTTGAATAGTTGATCAAGATTACTCTTCCATGCAGTGCTTTGTTCAATGAGAATTCTAAAATTGCCAATATGTTTTGTGCAAAATGCAAACTTTTACTGAAAATGTTCACTTTTTTATTTTAAATTGCTTTAAACGCTTTTGCTTTGTTTCTCAAAACTATATAGTATAATATATATATATAATATATATGTTAGTTAAATAAAAAAAAAAATCAAGTATTTTTTTATTTCATGTAATGACCAGGTTGTTTGGAGATATTGAAAGAAATGATAAAAGCTTTTTTATTTTATTTACTTTGCATGCCAATATTATAAAACAAAAAATATTTAATCATAATCTCTTATAGAAGTGGAGAATGGTGCCAAATTCTAAATTGTTAACTTTCCAACTTTCCTTCAATTATTGCAGTGGACAAGCTTATTCAGATATAGGTTACTATGTACAAAAATAGGGGAAAAAACTAAATCAATTTTCATAGAAAGCCCGATATAAATAGCATTCAAGTGGAGTATATACATAATTAGTATAAAAACATTACACATAATTAAAAACTGTATCTATTACAATTTTTTAAAATGAAAACTATCAACCAACAAACAGTAAGAACAGTGCAAATAACAAAATGAGACAGTTTAAAATAACTCTTAACCGCATGATGTTACACAAGCCAGATAACACACAAACACTGAACATGTGTTTTGTTTACATTTTCGATGCATGTAGTCAAAATTGTGTAACCTCCTAAAGTAACCGTGTCTCGAACAATCATGAAGCCTACAAGCTTAAATAAATCCGAGAGTCCTGCACTGAGTAATTGGTAAAAAAACGGCCGCCATCTGTAACATTAATAATGACGACGGGATGAAAGGGTTAACTATGACAACAATGACAAAAACACATCATATCTTATTATCTTTATTTAACTTCATCACAAAATCAATAACATTTGTTTTTGAAACTGAAACTACCCTTATATTTATTATACTTCTATTGATTTGCATGCTTATATTTATTTCCTTTTATTATTGACACAGTCCAATATTAATTAATACTCATGTGATCTGCCTTTAGTTCTATTACCATAATGCTTGATTATGTGATGCTTGCTGTGTAATTTCCTGGATTATTCGCTATAGTTTTCCAACAAGGAAGCAGCATGATTCCATCAAACGAGAAGAATCTGTTTGGAAGTGTCGCCCATCAGGTCTAATTCAGAGTATGACCATAACAAGAATTTCAAGACATATACACGAGGATGATATTGAGGAAAACAGATAGGAAAGAAACTGAGGAGTTCCGTAAATAAAATTCAGTATAAACAGTGGATGTTTATGTTTGGGTTTAAGGTTTTCTTGCTGTCAGTTGTCATTCTTTTAAATGTAATTTATTCACTATACTTTAATCCCAAATAATCTATTTTTTATATTCATTTGTTACTAATAATTATAAATTATTAACTAGTCTTTTTATTGTAAGAAAAGTATAGTGTCATCATTGATTTTATTTTCGTATTAGAACTTAGGCTTAAGCAGCCCGTTTTTATAACTAAATCTATAGTTTATCACTTACTACACTTTTTAAGTTAATAAAATGTGAATATTAGAGTTTTAAAGATTCTAATTTTGTAGATACACAAAAGGTGACTTGATCGGTATGGATACTTAAAAACTAACCATAAATTATAATTTTGAATATATTTGGAATGAAAATAATATGTTTGGTTAATTTTTATATGTTTACTGTTAACCTCTTTTTACCACCACGACTTTTTACATAGTAATTTTTCTATGGGTTGGCTATAAATCCTCCTTATTTAGAATACATGAAGCAGTTTTTTGTCATGAAAACTCCTCTCTTATTCCTTGACCAATTTGAACGGTTAGGGTGTCAAAAGAATTTGCCACTGTTCAAAGTAGTGCAATAATGGCCGTAGTTCTTCAATATGTTTATCCGAAGTGTAGGAAGCCTTCAACGAGTTCATTTTCCGGTCATAGAAATAATATGGACGAGAGATTTAAAATTGAAACAAAAGTAACAGCAGTTAAAAATGTAAGATAATGATTTCCAAAAAGTGTTTAACATCTTTGGAATGTAAACAAATTAATTTGTATTATTGAGGAGATAAAATGTTTCAAATGTTAAACCATAGAAGGTTTTGTAAGCATGGTTATTCACATTCGATTGTAGGGCTCTCATCGACTCTATGTGGACTTGAATGTTATCCATGGTAAATAAATGCAGTATATTTTACTTATTTAATTAATCTTCAGCAGATTAACAAAAACAAATGAACAAAACAAGTTTTAAATAAGGCTAAGTAATACCACTGGGCATTGCGAATTAAACCGGTAGCAATTCAATTAAAGTAAGATACTGTACTATAAATTGAATATTGTGATTTTATGCAATACTGTTTACCCACTAATAATTGTAGGGTAAAATATAGTAGAGCCGAAGGCCAAGGTGCCTCTAGCAGTAGCTGAGTGGCGGGGCTGGCACGCGAAGCGTGCAGGGGTGGTCCCCTAGTAAATATTTTATTATTGGGCATGAATACAGTTTGGTAAAATGATTGTGAATCTTGGTTAACATGAAATTCTAATATAGACAGTAACCTAAAAGGATAACAAGGAGGGAGAATTAGTGGTTTTTGATGTGTAAAAGCAATATTCCTTTTTAATGTTTTAAATGTTAAATTATATTTTTGTGTAAACAATTAATACGCTTTTATTATACTATTTTTGTATTGTACCTCAGACCCGACTGACTTGGAAATGATATGTGATTTGTTTAGGAACAGGAAAGTATGATTCATCTTTTCAAGAAAATCCTTTATAATTACCTTCAAACTAACACATAAACAGAACAAATGGATATATTCAAAAGCCTAAAAAAAGTTGTAAGCCTACTTTAATGTCTTAAACAAAACCTAAACAATTCATGTACTTGCCTAATGTGAAAAATTTGACAAAGATAATTTCTTTGTTGTTAGTGAAGCAAAACAGTTGAACTTTTTGCTTTTCAAAGTTGACATTTTGTCTAGACGTTTTGTTGAAACTACTTTTTCCATCCTTTATTGTAATGTATTATTTGAAACAGGGCATCACTTGCGCTTAATTTTCATCCATATGCCTTATTTTGTATATCGACAATTAGCTGATTATCAATAATAATTTTATTCTAAAAACAACCCAATAATCACAGGGTTTAATATGGATTTCATTAAGTTATTATTAACATAAATTATCAAAATTTAGGTGTTTGTTATGAAACTAAGCTGACTATAACTAGAATGTATCATTGATTAATAGCCCAATACAAAAACATGACAACTGTTCTTTTCAGCTGACTCCTTTCAAAAATTTGTTATTGAACTTTTTGATTGAGATCGACACTGAGAATTCTTTAACATATGAAGTGGCTTTAAACCACTATGCAATCAATAACTATATATAAAGTTTAATACAGTTATAAAATTTTGAAGAAGTAGTTTAACTAAAACTGTAACTTGGAGTGTTATGATCAGCCCGATTATTTATACAAATCATATGGTTGACATTGCAGCTACCTATGACTATATTGCATAATAAAATTTGTGAAATTAATGAAGTTGCCATAAGAAACAACATTAATTTCTAAAATACAAGTTCTAAATTATGTATTATGCAAGTTTTCTTTTTTCCGTAGGCCACGGCCAAGTGACAGGCCCGTATTGATTGGACCCATCCTTCTTGACAGACATAGAGACCGACCAGTGACCTGCTCCCACCCAATCTGATTGATTTTGACCTATGCACATCCTCAAAGAACCCAATGCACAGTGAAGGGTCATATATTAGGCAAAATTCTTTATTGGTAACCAGGTAATATTCAAATAGTTAAAGACAATCTTTTTACTCATAACAATTAACATGTTCAACTGCAGAAACATGCTAGTGCATAAAGTTGACCTTGCGCGAGTGCATACGTCACAGGTTGTGCGTTGATGACTAAAGATCAGCAGATTAATGCCATTAATGTGTTTATTGATTAAAATGTGTTAATGTTATACGACGTACAGAAACATTGTGTTAAAATTTTGGCGGTGGATGTAATGGTGACTTAATAGGTGTAATCGTTATTAGTTTTTATTATTTATCGATAATAATTAAAAAATGACACAATAAAGAATAGGATTTAATTTGTTACGAAAATAAACATCACCATTACATAATAAAAAAGTTTTAAAATCTTATATAGTATTAAAATAAAATAAAAGTGTTTTATCTAATCATCATCTGTCAGGTATTCTACCTAATGATAATTACACTCAGACAAACAATAAAAAATCATTAACATGTAATAATAGCAAAAAATAAAAAAATTAGCAAATAACAATATAAAATAACAAACCATCAATGCTTATTAAACGAAAGAATCTAACATTAAATCAAATAAAACTTGTTTTCAATTTATTTTTTCCTAATGTTCTTTTTTTAAAAAGATAAGTATAGGACCTCCTAAGGCCGATTGGCCTGTGATTAGTTCCTTCTATTTGAAAATTAAACACTAATTTGCAAACAATAAAAGATTTACAATATATCAAACATAAACATAATGTTCTCAAAACTAAAATTTGCTATCTTTTAATTTGTTTATAATGAAATACAATGATAAATATATCTAAATTTTAATTCAATAAATAAATTTGGATCATTGTAATATACAACAATAAATAGTAAACAAATAAGCAATAAAAAAAACCTTAAAGTAGACATTGAAATTAAATACTATATAATCATCTTGACTATTTTACAAATTCATTGTACATATATAGAGGATTGAAATAGATATTACATATAATGAAAATTTATAGCATAAGTCTATTGTTGAAATTTTAAAACAGATAATCCATCTCATCTAGTTGTAATAACCATTTTTTTTAATCTGTGCTAATAAAAATATTCTTGTTCACTGGGGTTTTTAATGAATTCTGGCAATTTTGTGAATATACATGTTGCTATGAAATTAAATGTTCTTGTAAAACATGAATTATTTGGTTTTTTAACATAAAACTGATTATATTTTCTTAGTCTTTCTAAATGCATAATCAACTTTTGGAAAATTGCCACTCATTAAATAAAATAGTTTTAACACTAAAAAATAAAAAGAAACTTTAAAGGAAAAATCTTTTGTTTGATGAATAGTGGTTTTGAAGGTTTGTATACATTTTCTCTTGATATTATTCTTATTATGTGTTTTTAATTTCTTTTCTGAGATTAAAGTTTATATATTCAGTTTTTTTCTGGACTTAGTAGCATATGTTTCATAGTAAACCACCACTGTAAAGTCTCTTAAGTCATGGTTCATAGCAGACTCCACTTGCTGCCAGCTATGCCCAACATAGCTGAAAACAGTGTTATCACCAAATGAAATTAGCCTACCCTTAAGTTTAGCATTGTTAAGTTTTTGATCTAAGTTAAACAGTGGTCAAAAATTGTTGGTAGTCTGTAATTATTACATTCATAAATAATAAAACATTTTCCTTCTGTGATGACATTTTTAACGGTGTCAGTTTGGTGAAAGACTTGTGAAAATAAGACTTTTCACTAAAACAATTAGAAAAAATAAGAAAGATCCTTCATTAGGATAATCAGCCTCTCTACAAGTAGTGGGAAAAAGTATTGGAGATAAAAATATTGTTACATTGGCTTATGTGAAAATGAACAACCAAAAGAGGCCTGTCATTTTCTTAACAACAAAGGCTCAATTAAGAGATATGGAAGAAGAAGAAAACCTGATAGGTACACAAAATAGACAAAAACTGCCGCCATTTTGGACTATAACAAATGTATATAGTCGGCTTAGATAGCAATGGTACTTCAAGAAATTCAGAACAATGAAATACTAGAAGAAAATGAAATTCAACCTATTCATAAGACCTGTTTTGAATAGCTATTTCATTTTCCAATAGCTTTACGCCAGTGAATCAACAAATTATGTGGAATCAGTCAGTAAAAACAGTGCATAGTATTTTGGCGATTTCTCCGATATGAAGTATATACACCCTAAAAAATTTTATAAAATGACATACAATATTTACAATAACTATAGAATTGGTAACTTTTTATTTATTCTTAGGGTTTGATTGTTTAAAATTTTTTGCACAAAGAAAGAATTTACTTTAAATTTAAAAAAGTATACAAATTAGCTAAATCAATTATAATGCTCAAATTAGTATGCAATTGAAATTTACCTTGAGGAAATTACAAAACTTTTAAGCTTAGAGAAAATTAAAAAAATAACCTGCCATTTTATGTCTGGTTTAGTAATAAAACGTTTCAAAAACATATCACAATTGATTGAAATTACCACAAGTAAATTTAAAAGGTTAATGTAATTGTAGTATGTCAAAATTAACATACAACAATTAAATTAAACAGTTAAAAAACACAGAAATTTTTGTTATATGTTCTAACAAATTAACAGTTAAAAACAGCAAAAACAGATAATAATATAATTAATATAAAGACATTATTTTTACAAACTATTGGAAAAAACTATTTTTATTACTGTTGGTTCTTTTCTCAATTGATGATAATACTGAATTAAGAAAATATAAATGCTACTCAGCTAATAATACCATAAATGTTTTTAGAAAGTACAATATACATTTCTTTTAAATTTAAGAAATAAAAAAACTATTTTGGGTCAGAAAAATGTTATGTCAATGCAATTTAAAACATTAATCTAATTTAAGACTTTGTAAAGAGAAAAAAAATTTTAATTAAGTTTAAATATTTTAAAATAAAAATGCTAAAGACCAATTTTATTTAGTTTTGTTACAATATTAAGAACATGTTTTTTTTTTCAATTTAATTCCCTAGGTTTTTGTATGTATTGTTTTTTTATTATAAGTCTAAATAAATAAACTCGTATATCTTAAGTTCATCATAAAAACCTTTTATTTTTCAAAATATACAATAAAACTAGAAGCATAATTAATTTCAGAATGTCAGTTGAGTTGTAAACAGATTGGAATGTTTCCACAAGGTGTTTTTTATCAGGCAGGAAGTGAAAAGAAAGGGTAGCAAGGTGGAGCTCAGGGAAAGGAGGACTGGACTGGACTCTGGGCTCTTGAACAAAAATAAATGGCTTTAATTCACTGCCTTTGCTTGTAAATTCCTATTCATTAATGTTATCTGTCTATTTTGTGCTGATAAGGAAGTGGCCAGACTATGGGCAAATATTTTCTGACTTAGATATTTTGTTTATCTCGTGGTCAAATTAGTACTAATAAGGAAGTGGTTTTCTTTACTTTATAAATTAGTTGAAATTAAATATCATTGTTTTGTTTTGCGAAATAAAAGTATTTCATATTATAACTTTACAATTGTTTTATTACTTAGTTAAATTAAATTAATGTTTTGATTTTAATAAATGGAACAATTCATACATTCCTTAAACTACTGTTGTATTAATTGTGTACCTACTTTTGGAATATAACTTTAGTTGATACTGACCCACCCGCCCTCCCATACACCTAAGTTGATACTAACCCACCCGCCCACCCATACACCTGAGCTGATACTGATATATCTGCCCCATAACACCCTCTGGGCAGATATTTTCTGACAAAGATATATTGCTTATCTTGTGGCTGGTGGATGTTGTTTGATTGTTCTGTTTTTCAGCACTTTTCACGTCTGAAACATTTCTGATATGAAAGCTATAATCCCATTTATGTTTTCTAGAATTGGAACCACAGAACCGAATTGATTTA
>JAQJVL010002952.1:0-74442 GCA_035578905.1 Stictocephala bisonia | reverse complement strand
ATCGCATTATTTATTTATTTATAAGACACCGATCGTCAAGATATGGGCGAACATGGATTTCGAATGAGTGTGATGAGTGTAGATGAGCGAATGTAGTCATCGTTGCAAACTAAGGCCGAATATTCCTTAGAAAGTGTGATTAATTAATAACCCAATGACAAATGAACAGCCGGTGATTATCAGCTGATCCTTCTCAAAATGTATTGACTCTGATTGGGATCGAACTGAGAACCTTTAGCACATGAAGCTGGGATTGAACCAACTACGCTACCGACCAATTATAACAAATTATTTTCTATAAATAAGTATTATTTTATTTGACTATGGAGTAAAATGTAAAACACAAATTAAGAACACAAAGTGAAAAGCCAGATCAACGTTTACTTGTTAAAATACATCAGACGATGAGCAGAAAGTTGAGCTTAACAACATCACCAGGTTTAATCAACACAAACCTTGTAACTTAATGCCGCAGTTGTTTCACTTGTGATTCCCTTTGTTTCAAACATCACGTATTTAGGATTGCCTGTAGTGTTTTATTTTATTTTTTTTTTTATCTATTTCCTTGTTCATTGTCACAATTTAGTTTAATACAATGATTTTTCTAAGATTGTATTGAAATTGTTATTATGTAGCTATCATGTAAAAACTTGAATAAATTAAAAATAAAACAAAAGTAATACAGTTTAAGTACAACGGTACATATATGATGATGGTCAATTCCAATAAACCCCTTTTACCTTCCTTAAACCAGAGGTTTTTACAAAAGAATAAAAGTGTCGTTGTACTACACTTCATTTGGTTTAACGATTGTCACAGTCAGGACTATTCATAGTTATTATAGTTGTTTTTGTTAGGTTGGAAGCACAACAGATATCTTTAGCCATTCACCAAACGTATTCTTGTCTAAGTGCATAATTGTCAGCATTTTATTACTATATCAGTTAGTTGATAGTTTATCCATGCAAAAAAATTTAAATTTTATATATTGTTTAGTATCGTGGGAATAGGTAAATAAATTAAATTATTACTTCTATGTTTTCTAACGTTATTTGATTTCAATTATTTTCTTATGTTTTTCATTAATCGAAACTGTTAGTTTATTTTTCGTAATTGTTATAGCTATATCTTTTCTCGTTAGTTTATATTTTCTTAGTTATAAATAAATTAGTTATAACTTTACTGAATTTTTTAATTATTAACGATATGAGTAAACGTAGATGAGGTCATGTATCGTCTGCAGTGAGCGTCGGGGTTGGCACGCGAAGTGTGCAGGGGTGTCCCCTAGTCTCTATATATATAAAAGAGAAAGCCCTCACTCACTCAACACTGATTCTCCCACTTACCTTGTAGGTAGGTAGCTGAAATGTTATACACTGTTACTATCTACACTACGGGCACTATCTGAAAACTGTTGATCTTCACTGTTGTCTCTGATTATGTGAAAATCATTCTCAATTGCTCGTTATATGAAAGGCTTCTTCATGAGTCAGTATTTGAAATACTAATATACTTGTTAAGTTTAACCATGTAATTGAATGTCAATACTATAAAAATAATTGTAACGTAAATAAAAGAAGTAGTGTACTTAAACACAACTGTCGCTCATTTCTGAAACCCTCTGGATTGAAATATTAATGAGGAATGTGTGTGGTAAAACCATAAATCATTAATCTAACTTTAACATTAACTTTAACTTACTTAAAAACTAACAATTCATATATCTTTATAAAATAGTTATAACATTTTAGTTTTATTGCATTATATGGAAGCCAGAGAATTGTTTGTAATCATAAATATAAAAGACTAGGGGACACTATCGTTACGCTCAAAACACCTCAGCATTCGGCCTTGGCATGTAACTTTTGACGAAAAACAATGGTAGATTAACTATATAACGTAAAATCACAATATTAAATGTACTTACAGCATTTCACTTACATTTGTCACGTTGCTATCTATTTATTAGTATAACTACTGTGGTATTAGCTTAGACTATTTCAAACATGTTCATTTCATTTGGTTTTATTTAACAGATGAAGATTAAACTTTCAATGCACTAATAGTATAATGTCAATCATAAACAATAAACATGTTTATTTATTTACAAAACAGCCTAATTTTACTAAAATCAACCTAATGTTATTTTTATGGAAAAAAAATTAATTTTGAAAGGCTATTTTTACCCCTTAGGAATGGAATTTAGAATGAAATCCATTCTTAATGTGCCTCTAGGTATAAGATAAATATATAAACTAAATTTCATGTCTCTATCTTATGGTTTTTGCTAGGCGATGTTGAATCAGTAAGCGAGTGAGTCAGGACTTGTCTTTTTATATATTTAGATAACTAAGTTTTGTTACAATATATATATATATATATATATATATATATATATATATATATATATATATATATGTATATTGTTCAATTTTCTATTTAAACTTTAACAACACAGCTAAAATGTTCTACCTTATATTTATGAACATTCTGTTTACTTTTTCAAAAACGTTTAGGAGTTTTCTGAAAGGGAGAAAACACATAATGTACCACTTAAGACAACCTTTCTACATGAAGGAACCACATTAAACGTTTTTACGTATTCATGGAACACTTGTAACACAAGCACTGACCCCACTATACGACATACCTCCCATCTAAATAGCTAACTTTAGGAGTCCTTAGAATAAAATTAGCCATTCCTTTCTCTGAGGTGTATAACGTCACCTATATCACTAGTGTGGAACTGTGTGACTCATGGATCTCACATTTTTATTCGTTAAACAGCTCCATGAAAATCGCAACAACATCCATCCTCCATTGAGAAATATCATTTGGACAAACATTTATATTTAGTTAGTGTAAACATCTTATTTATCATAGTGAACAGATTATTATAGGCCTTTAATGAAGTTTTGTAGTTACTAAAACTAAATAGGCTGAACATATGTTATAGCAATTTATGAATTTCCATTCGTTGGTGAAATATGGTGTGGATTATTATGAGTAAATGTAACATATTTTTGGAAATTAATGTTAAGTTTTATTTTGAAGTATTAAAACAACATGTAAACAGCCACAAACCTTGGACTGAAGCCTTGTTTTGATTCCCATTAAGATTTCACAAGAAAAAAATCTATGATTGGAATATCTCAAGTTTTATTTGCTATATTCAGAATATTTTAGAATATACTTTAAAATAATAACTAAATAGTCACGGTTTTTAGAGTAATAGTTCTACATATATAGCCTATAGTTTGTATAAATAGTTTTTAAGCATTACGTTTTTCAGTTTTGTTAAGTATACATATCGTTGAGAATATGCCTAATAGTATCAAATATGAGATCGTAATTAGTTTTACATATGAAAGCTGAATCATAAGAAATGTTGCTGAGCAGATATAATTAGACTGATTCCTGGAATTATTGATTTATAGAACACAATTTTAAATCGATTATCTAGTGATTATGAACGTTTATTAGATGAAAACATGTTTTATAAAATACATTAAAACTTAATTTAAATAAGGTCTCAAAATATAATTTAAAATATTTATTCTTATACATGTAATTCCTCCATTTCTCCAAACATCCCCATTGTGATTAATTGGGTTAAAAATATCATGGAGTATTATTGAGCTTGCACTTTTTCAAAACAAAATAATTAGTTACAACAATATTTTCACACTTTGTTATACTAATTAATTATTAATAATAAAGCTTTATAAAATATAATTACATATTATAAGTAGAATAAGATTTGAATTATATAAATACGTCCAAAATAGTAATGCCTTGGTATTTTCAACAAAAAAGAGGAAATAAAGACAAAATATTTACACTCTTAAACATTAATTATTTGGAACATAATAGTAAAGACTTAGTTATTTCTAGTTTGATGAAGTGTGCAGGCTAAAATGTCACCTGGTGACAAAATAAATAAAAAATTACAAAAATACTTGTATCTAAAGAGTGAATCGTAAAAAAAATTCTATAAAACTATTTTAAACGTGGCCGATTACTTGATACTATTACCTGGTTATAAGATTAAATTATAGTTTAGAACCTAATTGAGTTGTGTGGGCTTAATTATTAAATCATTAAATTAGTTTATCATGGGTATAGCTACTACAATGAAGACATAATTTATAATTGACTATAAATGTTTTACAAGTATCAAATATTAATGCAATCACTATGGTAATGCAAAAAATAGTATTAATTTTTATTGCAGACTAGCACAATACCTTCGTACGGGGTTTACGCTCATTTATATTGTGCTTATTGCATTCAGATATAAAAAAATTGTACCTACTAACTGGCATCTGTACAATACAAAAGTGCGTTATGGTCACGGTACTCATAGGAAAGAAGACCGTAGGTATCTCGTTCATCTCCTATGACGTCACATGGGTGAGATGGCAACAACAAACACAAAAATACTGTTTAATTCTCGTAGTTTACAATTTCGACTGATAAGCTTACTTACTATTTAGCTGAATGCTTCCATGCGATTGGTAGATTTAGTTTGCTGTATTTTATCGAATAATCAAATCAGGTGATTTCGCCAATGTCACGTCACTGTCTACTGCGCAGCCTCGTCGTGATGCCGTCTTTTCTAGTTACCGTGGTTGTGGTTAGGTTTGGTCTGGTATCTACTTCAGAACTACGTGAGTTATTTATTTATTCCAAGAGCTGACTAATGAAACTAATATAAACAATTAATTGTCAAATTGGTATTGCCATAAGGGTTGCATTGATACTGCTTAGAGCCCCTGGGCCGGGGCCCTAATGAAATTTCAAAATAAAGGTGGGCCTATGTTTTGAACGGAGACACTAAGAATGTTCATACAACATTTTTAGATGAATGTGTTCAGTAGTTTTTGCGTTATTGAGTAACACACACACACAGTAACCATTAGATTTTTATATAATAATAAGATTACGAATTACGTTTTACTAGAACAGTGTAACATGTAAATTCATTTTCTTTCAATATAAAGGCTATACAAATATGACAACGCTTTCAAAACAACTTTATTTTTTTTCTACAGATAATTTTATAATTTAATTGTTTTGTAATAATTGATTTACATAAGTTTTAATTTTTTTAGAATTAATTAAATCGAAACCGTTAAATAGCAAAGAAATAATATTTTTCAAATTTGTTACTTTGAAATTCAAATGACAGCTTCTCTGGAAAGGATCAACCTTTCGAAGTCCGGTTTGCCAAAATTAATTTCTATTGAATACAGATCTCTTTTGATACTAAACTCGACCTACGATAACGTTGAAGATTATCGTTTAACTCCTCATGGGCCGCCCCCCTTGAAAAGATGAAATGTTGTCAAAAAGTGTGTTCTTTAAAAATATGATCATATACAAAATTTTACTTTTATAAGTGAAGGTGTGATACCGTTTCCAATTTTTTTAAAAACCCTGAATATGTAAAACTACTATTTTAGTAGTCATGGGAAATACATGTTCTATTCGCTTTAGCATAGAACTATTTAGTATTTGTACTATTAAGTAAAACACATTACACATTTTTGCAGTTTTCAGTCAAATCATAAACCTTCAACTGGAATTCAGTATAAATATAAAATAGACTTTTCCATTACAACGCATACTACACATCTTACTATTATCGTACAAATTACTTTGGTAAGTAGAAATAGGGTGGATATGTTTTTCAGGTAATATATCTAGATAAAACATATTTATTTTCCAACCCGAGATATCTGGAGGCCATTCTGGTCACGGAACCAATACCGCAGAACGTCGTGTTTTATTTGTTTTCCCAACAACTTTCACCCTTTTGGTATTGCCTAGTTTAGAGGGACATGTGTGATTCCATCAGAAATGAAAATATATATTACATACGACTTTTAAAACCAAAGTAACCGGTTAAAATAGTTACCATAACAATAAACCATAACATAACAATTGTTATCTTAAAAATCTCCCTGGGATGAAACGATTCTTGCACTAAATCTTTACAGCTGTTCATACAATTGTATCTTACAGGTTTTATAGACGACTACTGTCAAATATTACATGACAATTTGAAAACAATGTTATTATGCACGTTTTAGTAAATAAATGCTATTGATTCTGTTTTTAAACAAATTAAAGTTAAAAAATATATATATATCCAACAAGTCTATATATTTAATATATAACTCATTACATGCATAAGTAATAAAAATTTTTGTTGGGTATACTATTTTAGGTAACAATATATCTATATGTATTTTTTGTATGTCGAAGATCTAACAATTATTCTATTCTAATACTATAATGTAGGAAAATGCCTGTTAAAATAAAATTCATGACATAAATGATTTTGGTTGCTGAAAATATATTTATTAGGATAATAAAACATGGCAAAGATATATGTTATACAAATTTAAGTAAATAGTCATAATATTTTAAATTTTGTCATTTGGGTTTCCAAGTGAAATACCAAGGGTCAGAAGAGATAAACACTGTCTACAGACAAGTGGACTGTATCAATTGAGTAAATAAAATTAAAATAAAAAATAATAATAAATAAATACAGTGCGAAAAATCTTGGTTTTCTTATATAATTCTATGAAAAATATAAACTTCTATTTATATCAGATAACAACAACTCATAACTTAAACAGTTGTTTACTATAAAAATATTTTATGCCGTACTACGTTTAGTTACATTATAAAACAAAAGTAAATTATTTCTAACCTCCTAAATAAGAACATGTAAGGACTATTGAAGCATGAACATATTCAATCATAACGTGTTTTTATGGTTTAATATATTATTTAATAATACCGTTGCAAAATATTGATATTTTACTAAAGTTACATTTAAGATAAACACCAAAATAAATATAAATCCTTGTAGCGTAAAATATATACTGGTATTACGAACTGTTATTTAATAGTTTTGTTTGACATCAAATCTCATTTTAAATCAAAATTAATCAACGCATCTTTTGAGAACGGGGTGTACCCAGATACTTAAAAAACAGCATTAGTGAATCCAATTTGTATGAAAGAATATCCCTCTTTACTGCATAAGTATCGTCCTATATCGGTTCTGGCAGTACTCAGTAAGATATTTCAAAAAGTCTCTCTTGATAAACTGGTAATTTAAAAAAATTATTATTTTAGATAGCACAAAATTTGTATTTAGGAAAAATAAATTAATCATTGACTTTGTTAATAATCTATTAAATATGGTGGCAGATATTTTAGACTAAAGATACAAGCGTATGTGTTGAGCTTATTTCTTGAATTCTCTAAAGCCTTTGACAGCATGCATACTGATATATTGCTGCGCTAGTTAGACATTGCCAATGGCGTGCAAGGACTGCATAAGACATGGATTTTCTTTATACCTTACTAATGGATTTTAGTTTATTTTCAAATATATATTCCCAATCACAATTATTCACAAAAATAAGTATGGTATCCCAAAAGGATCCATTTTTGTTCCTACACTTTTTATGATATACTTCAACAACCAGCAGACAAAATCCATAATAGACATGTGTTTCAAGAATGCAGATGACACACCAATCTCCATTAATTCAAAGTCAAAAACGAGCTGGAAGTTAAATTATTTGTACTACGTAGTCCTTGAATTCAATATTTTTCTCAAACAAACCTTAAAAGAATAGTTCCAAAGTTAACGTAATAATCTTTGTCTCCGACAAACAGAAACCAAAATCTTCCATAGGTCACGTCTGATAATCACTTCCTAAAAGTCACAGAATCCACTAAAACACTATTTTTGCACCGAGATTGAGTTAAAACCTACAATGACCACAGTGACAATGTATGTGCGTAGGTTGCGCCAGGCATTTTTGTTTTTTAAACCTGGCAGATATTTTTTTTATTTTATTTAAGGAGGGGCCGATATCCTTCCTAAAAAATCCTTCCTAAAAAAATAACCTTCCGATAACATTACTCTGCCCATTTCACATAAACTATTGATATGTGCGAGAAACATATTCAGACATTGTAAGGGGGCAAACCAGCACTAGATGGTGAATAAAACTGATAAAGCATTCAGTCTAGGCCGGATTCGAACCGGCACTATCTCTATTCCAAGTTCAAAGTCCTGATGCCTTAGACCGCTCGGCTACTGGGTCACCTAAGTTTTACACAAAAGTCTTAAAACCCTCTCTATATATCCTCAAAATTGTCTACTACGGCTTGATTAATCCCCATATTTAATTCACAATAGAATACGTGGCAGATTTGCTAAAACAAGTTTGAGATCATTTTTAAACTTACAAAAAGTATAAGATAATCTCAAAATTATGTTTCGATATACTACGGTATTGTTTCCCTAGTGAACTATTGACAACAGTTTATTTTAAATATTCCGGTAGTTTATGTTGGAGTTTATTATTTATAGTTTGTTTGTAGTTTATTGTTTATAGTTTGTTTGTAGTTTATTGTTTTAATTCCTAGATATAAAGTAGCACTAAAATGAACTTTTTTACCCTTTATAATTGTGATAACGTTGACATTATAGCAATCCTGTCACATTTATCTGGCATCTAGTTATGAAGATTCTGACTACCTACATAACACTTTCCAAGAGAGGAAGCACATAATGTACCACTTAAGACAATCTTTCTACATAAAGAAACCACATTACACGTCTTTACGTATTCATGGAACACTTGTAACACAAGCACTGACCCACTATACGACATATCTCGCATCTAAATAGCTCACTTTGGGAGTCCTTAGAGTAGGATTAGCCATTCCTTTCTCTGAGGTGTATAACGTCACCTATATCACTAGTGTGGAACTATGTGACTAATGGACGTTAGTTATATAAGAATCAGTATTTATGAAATGGTTTTTGAAACCAGCACGAGTTTAGACAGTAACAGTATGTAATCTGTTACTATTAGAGTACCTCTGTACGTGTATGGGTGGGCGGGTGGGTCAATACCACTGTACGTGTATGGGTGGGCGGGTGGGTCAATACCACAGTACGTGTATTGTCAATACCACTGTACGTGTATGGGTGGGCAGGTTGGTCAATACCACTGTACGTGTATGGGTGGGCGGGTGCAAATACTTTTCTACTTTCATAGATAAAAGTAGAAAAGTATTTGCATTATATTGTTAAAGACATTTTTTAGGCTTCAAAACTGTTTTTAATATTGATTTTTCAGGAAATATTATTTTTGCGTATGTGCCTGTATGTGATTTTCATTATTTAAAAATCACAAATGTTTGAGATTCAATTTACAAGTATAAAAACGTCAAATTGTTGCGTACTTTTTAGGGGCTCGAGGGGAGGGGGACATTTCGAGTTTGTACAGTATATCGCAGACTGTCAGTGGAAGAAGACGACTGGTGTCCATCAGATCGGCTAAATTTAACTTTTAATTAATTATTATATTTGTTTCATTTTGGGGGGAACTTATAAATTATGAAGGGATAAATTACAATTGCAGGGGAGGGGTGGTTTCAATTTAATCTAGTATGAGGTCTTAGCTATTCAGTATTATTTACGGCATTTGCATTATATTTAATATATCGTTGGCACTCCTAGACACCATCTCATAGCCAGCTAACTAGCATTGTAAATTGAATAATGTAATCGTAATCCGATTTAGAATGGGGGTTTATAAATATATTACCATCGTTAAAAAAATAAAATAATTTAAAAACTTTCCAATGAGAAATAGTATTGTAGACTATTTAACAACATATCCAACGGTACTTCAGTTTAAAAGATAGAGTTCTGAGGAATTAACTGAATAAATTACCAGGTTGTGACTGATTCTATCCATATTATCTTTGTATGTTTCTACCAAACAAATATTTTAATATAGCCATAACTATGGCATTACAGTTTAACTGTTCCCTCTCGTCTATCATTAAATATTTAACATTTCTAATGCATTGTATCTGTGTTGAATAATCTTCAAATTTCGTTCCTCAATTTATATTTTTGCAAAATTAATGGTTTTCGGATTGTTGTTTGCAAATTTGAGACAATCGTCATCTTAAATTAGACAATGTTAGACGTGAAACACTTTTAAAACAATTTATTATTGTAACATGAAATGCTAAAACAAAGGTAAGTATCCTTTTTTATTAAGAACTGTTTTTGAGATATTAAAACATACAGACAGAATACGAACAGGAAAAAGAATGTTACGTAAAAATAATTGCTTGTGTTATTATGATAATCAGTCCCGTACAAAATGAGGCATGTAAGCTGAACATCTTGTGTACATCTAAAGAGATAGCTGGTTTTAGAAATAGTTTTGCAATAATGTGCTTAATCTTAGATAACAAAATTAAAAAGAAAAACTGTAACGTAAGTGGAGCAAGGAATTTTCGGTAAGTTTTGAGAGTGCATTATATATTTAAACTTACGAACTCTTAGTCGTTTTTTTTTTTTTTTTTTTTTTTTTATGTAACAGTCCTTTATTAGGAAAGATTCCTACCCGATTACTATACATTTAAGAAATGTACGTAAACGAGATACGAATATGAAGTTTAGGACCTTTCTAGTGTAGTGTAGATTTAGTAGATTTATTTGTATATACGTAATATATCATGAAATAATATATTTATTTTGTAAACCGAGATATCTGGAGGCTATTCTGGTCACGGAACCAATACCGCAGAACGTCGAGTTTTATTTGTTTTTCCAGCAACATTCACCTTTTTGTATTGCCGAGTTTAGAGGGCTTTATGGAATTTAGTTGATATGGGATGAATTTTTTTAGTAAAAACAATATTAATTTGGTTCAAATATAAGTAAATTATATTCAGTTCTGGATTTTTCCAACTATTTTATCTTTCTTGGATCAAACTATCAAACTATCTTGGATTTATCCAACTATTTACTAACTATCTTCCGGTCATTAAAAAAAAAAATAAATAAATAAATAAGCGAGACTTTATTTGTCATTGATATATTCTAATTTATTAAAATATTAATCATTTATTAAGCTGATTTATCTTGATTTCTATATCGCAAATTATTGAAATTAAATTGTTAAACATAAAAAAGTTAGTAGTTTTTTAATTATGCTTGTTACTTTTTAGGCTTGCATCCTTCAAAAATTGCTAGTAATTACAAAGCAACATTCATATTATAATGAAAACATAGATAGAATTTCAATAATTTTATAATGGTTACTATACTTTCAACGGAACATTGAAATATATAAACATTTGTATTTTATACTTGACGAACTAACTGTCTGTTTTTGACACTTGTTAGAACATGTTTTTAAAATTTCTATTTAAAAAAACACATATAACAGTTTTGTTGTTTATTACATTGATTATTAAAAATCTAAGTTAATTGAGAATAATCAAAATTACTTCAAAATTTTTTTATTTCGTCTCAATACACTAAGTTTGTTTCATGTAAAAACTAAGTAGAATTTATAATTATTATTAAAGCATATGAATAGTAAATATTTAATTGAGTTCGTCAGAGAAACATTCAATATTTAACGTAAGAATATTTTATGTATGTTTAAATGATCTAAATAATCTAGCATTATATAAAAGATAGAGATACCTCGTTAACTGTAAAGCCCACTTGTTATTCTTTGGCAACATTACATACCATCTTAACGATTACAATTATCATAGCTACAATGTGAAAACAAATTATGTTAAAAAATAACTGGTGGTTTAAACATATTAACTGTCCAACATTTGCTTGGTGATTAAAATCATAGGTACTGCTTTTAAGTAACGTGTATTAAAATCATAGGTACTGCTTTTAAGTAACGTGTATTAAAATCATAGGTACTGCTTTTAAGTAACGTGTATTAAAATCATAGGTACTGCTTTTAAGTAACGTGTATTAAGATCATAGGTACTGCTTTTTAGTAAAGTGTATTAAAATCATACGTACTGCTTTTAAGTAACGTGTATTAAAATCATAGGTACTGCTTTTTAGTAAAGTGTATTAAAATCATAGGTACTGCTTTTAAGTAACGTGTATTAAAATCATAGGTATTGCTTTTAAGTAACGTGTATTAAAATCATAGGTACTGCTTTTAAGTAACGTGTATTAAAATTATAGGTACTGTTTTTAAGTAACGAGTATTAAAATTATAAGTACTGCTTTTAGGTAACGTGTATTAAAATCATAGGTACTGCTTTTTAGTAAAGTGTATTAAAATCATAGGTACTGCTTTTTAGTAAAGTGTATTAAAATCATAGGTACTGCTTTTAAGTATCGTGTATTAAGATCATAGGTACTGCTTTTAAGTAACGTGTTTTAAAATCATAAGTACTGCTTTTAAGTATCGTGTATTAAGATCATAGGTACTGCTTTTAAGTAACGTGTTTTAAAATCATAAGTACTGCTTTTAAGTAACGTGTATTAAGATCATAGGTACTGCTTTTAAGTAACGTGTTTTAAAATCATAAGTACTGCTTTTAAGTAACGTGTATTAAGATCATAGGTACTGCTTTTAAGTAACGTGTATTAAGATCATAGGTACTGCTTTTAAGTAACGTGTTTTAAAATCATAAGTACTGCTTTTAAGTAACGTGTATTAAGATCATAGGTACTGCTTTTAAGTAACGTGTTTTAAAATCATAAGTACTGCTTTTAAGTAACGTGTATTAAGATCATAGGTACTGCTTTTAAGTAACGTGTTTTAAAATCATAAGTACTGCTTTTAAGTAACGTGTATTAAGATCATAGGTACTGCTTTTAAGTAACGTGTATTAAAATTATAGGTACTGTTTTTAAGTAACGAGTATTAAAATTATAAGTACTGCTTTTAGGTAACGTGTATTAAAATCATAGGTACTGCTTTTAAGTAACGTGTATTAAGATCATAGGTACTGCTTTTAAGTAACGTGTTTTGAAATCATAAATACTGCTTTTAAGTAACGTGTATTAAGATCATAGGTACTGCTTTTAAGTAACGTGTTTTAAAATCATAAGTACTGCTTTTAAGTAACGTGTATTAAGATCATAGGTACTGCTTTTAAGTAACGTGTTTTAAAATCATAAGTACTGCTTTTAAGTAACGTGTATTAAGATCATAGGTACTGCTTTTAAGTAACGTGTATTAAGATCATAGGTACTGCTTTTAAGTAACGTGTTTTAAAATCATAAGTACTTTTTTTAAGTAACGTGTATTAAGATCATAGGTACTGCTTTTAAGTAACGTGTTTTAAAATCATAAGTACTGCTTTTAAGTAACGTGTATTAAGATCATAGGTACTGCTTTTAAGTAACGTGTATTAAGATCATAGGTACTGCTTTTAAGTAACGTGCTTTAAAATCATAAGTACTGCTTTTAAGTAACGTGTATTAAGATCATAGGTACTGCTTTTAAGTAACGTGTATTAAGATCATAGGTACTGCTTTTAAGTAACGTGTATTAAAATCATACGTACTGCTTTTAAGTAACGTGTATTAAGATCATAGGTACTGCTTTTAAGTAACGTGTATTAAGATCATAGGTACTGCTTTTAAGTAACGTGTTTTAAAATCATAAGTACTGCTTTTAAGTAACGTGTATTAAGATCATAGGTACTGCTTTTAAGTAACGTGTTTTAAAATCATAAGTACTGCTTTTAAGTAACGTGTATTAAGATCATAGGTACTGCTTTTAAGTAACGTGTTTTAAAATCATAAGTTCTGCTTTTAAGTAACGTGTATTAAGATCATAGGTACTGCTTTTAAGTAACGTGTTTTAAAATCATAAGTACTGCTTTTAAGTAACGTGTATTAAGATCATAGGTACTGCTTTTAAGTAACGTGTTATAAAATCATAAGTACTGCTTTTAAGTAACGTGTATTAAGATCATAGGTACTGCTTTTAAGTAACGTGTTTTAAAATCATAAGTACTGCTTTTAAGTAACGTGTATTAAAATAATAGGTACTGCTTTTAAGTAACGTGTATTAAAATCATAGGTACTGCTTTTAAGTAACGTGTATTAAAATCATAGGTATGCTTTTAAGTAACGTGTATTAAAATCATAGGTACTGCTTTTAATTAACGTGTATTAAAATCATAGGTACTGCTTTTAAATAACGTGTATTAAAATCATAGGTATGCTTTTAAGTAACGTGTATTAAAATCATAGGTACTGCTTTTAAGTAACGTGTATTAAATCAATTTAACAAACAATCTAGGCAATATGACTAATACATTTATAAATAATATGCAAATAATTTTTTTTTTTTAATAAAGATCTCTTTGAAAATGTTTTAAAACTTTATAAAATCTTCATAACAATAAATGAAGGATACCTTTTAAAGTACAAAGTTATATTGATATTTAAGTATCTTACAAAATAAAGATAATCTAACAGTTATTTATAAATATGTATTAATTAGTATAGTATTTTAATATGTAAAAGAATATTCCTAATATAACAGAGAAACATGTCAATATTTGCTGATTCTTCTGTTTAAAGTATGAAACAATAAATTAACGAGAATTGTGTAATAATAATAGAAACTAATGTACATTCCTTAGAGACCAAACACATTAATAGAGCTTATATGGTATGGACTATAACGAAAATAGTTTGCTGTTGTCTCAACGGCTTAATAAAGCTGTTCGCTACTACAGGAACGCATTTCAACGGCTTAAATAAGTTGTTCACCACTACAGGAACGCATTTAAATGGCTTAAATAAGCTTTTCGTCACTACAGGAACGCATTTCAACGGCTTAATTAAGCTGTTCGCCACTACAGGAACGCATTTCAACGGCTTAAATAAGCAGTTTGTCACTACAGGAACGCATTTCAACGGCTTAAATAAGCTGTTCGCCACTACAGGAACGCATTACAACGGCTTAATTAAGTTCTTCGACACTACAGGAACGCATTTCAACGGCTTAATAAGTTGTTCACCACTACAGGAACGCATTTCAACGGCTTAAATAAGCAGTTTGTCACTACAGGAACGCATTTAAATGGCTTAAATAAGCTTTTCGTCACTACAGGAACGCATTTCAATGGCTTAATTAAGCTGTTCGCCACTACAGGAACGCATTTCAACGGCTTAAATGAGCCGTTCACCTTATAAAAACCAAGGAAATGTCTTACTGACTAGAAAGTTGATAGACAAGTTTTATTAAACCCCAAATCTATAATTGTTTTCAAGAAAATATTTTTGCTTGTAGTGAAAATAGAATAACTTACAAATAAAAAAAATATATATATATATACATATATAAATAATTACAATTATACATAAAAATACAACATTATTTATTTGTGTACCTAAATAATTTATGTATATTTTACTAATAAGGATAATCCATTATAGAACCAATCAATTGTTTTTTTAGTTTTATTTTTATCTAACTCATGAGACTTACATTTAAAAGGTTAAGTAATCCGTGGAAGCGAGGTCAAACTTATTTAATTAGTCAGTTTTTGGCTCCGGAGGCGACGCCATTAATACAGGCGCAATCGGAGAGCGAGTTGATCAAACTTTCGCTTCAATTAAATTTCCGGTCTTCCTTTTCCGTTTGGATCTATTTTATGAGGTGAGAAATTACATGATAGATTGGTTGAATCTTGTTTTCATTTATTCGGATATTTCATTAAAAAAATTAGTTAATTTAATTACTAGTAGTAACGTAGTAGTTGCTGAACACTAATCAAACTAAATTCATTAATTACGTTAATTGATAGTGAAATATTACCTTTATTTGATTTAATTCCAAATTATTACAAATTACAACATAAACCAAGGGAAGAATAATGTCATTGTGATAACCTGGAAACTTGGACCAGAAAGTGTTTAAAAGAGGTTACAACACTCTATTACCAAGTGACGTAGTATGGAAATCAACTATTCATTATTGGAAATGGCACCTGTTAAATTCAGATAGCGTATTTTATTATATAAATTGTATTGACAAGTTACTATTGTTTACTAACTAGTTATATAGTTGAAATGTTTATTAGGCACATAAAATGGACAAAATGATTTCATAAGACATGGAATATGCAAAGATAAGCTATAATAATTTGCCTGATACATAAGTTAGCCAAGGTTTAAGAGAAGAGGACTGTATACAAAGCATATAAGTGTTTTCTAAGTAAAGTAAACTACTGAAGTAAAGGGAACTAAGTACTTTTTAATACAACCACTACTCTAAATGTACAAGTTTGCTGTAATAAAACTGAATACTTAATGTTCACTATTGTACATTCAAGTGTATTTAATAACAACTGTTAAAAGGCTCTTAAAGCAGGTTTAGTCAATATTCATTGAATTTGTTTTATATGATCGTGCGTTAAAGCTGCAATATTTCGTATTGCATATTTACAATATTTTGTATTATATTGCATTGGATGATAAATCAAACAATATTATAAATATATTTAATTTATAAAATGGTATTTTCCCACTACTTTAAGGTACTGTAATATCAATTAATTATGGCACAAGTATTTAAATAAGGACATTTTAAAAAAATAGAATCGTTTGTACATATATAATTTTATATTATAATTATAAAATGTGTATGTATAATAAAGTATCTGTACTTATTTTGCAATAGTAGTGCCAATAATTATGGTGAATATTGCACATTAGTTAAATATTTTACTGTACAGTCATTCTATCATGTAGTCCCACTTGCCACTTGCGAAATAGGTCTATATAGTCCAAACGGGTTGATTCCTCTAATATATTTTTGTTCTAACATAATCTGAATCAACAATCTAACTAATTTCTGTTTTACTAAATTAGATTAGAACCTTAACTTAATATACGGGAAACTAGATTTTATATAATTAGGGACTTTCTTCAAGGAAAAGCAATTATTCTATATTTAGTCAGTTACTCCTTGTTGCATGTTAAAAAAAATAAAATTTAGAAATAATTAAATAATTGGTTGTTTTGTTAAATAAATTAACAAAATTGGTTTTCGTAAGTATATTAATTAGTTTAGTAAATTAGTATTTATCAAAATAGTAATATTAATTTTAACTTTTTATTCATACTTAGGACACCGATCGTCAAGATGTGGGCGAATATGGATTTCGAATGATTGTGATTAGTGTAGGTGATTGAGTGTTGTAATTGTTACTATCTGAGTTCGACTTAGCTCAGAAAGGACTATTTATTAATAGCCCAATAGGCAAGGCAAGGACCTACAGCTTTACGTGGAATCCAATCCAAATAGGCCCTAGTGTTAGTCTGATTTTCAGCAAACTGAAAAGTATGACACTCAATTCTCTTCCCCACACTACATCCGAATATTGACTACCATCCAACATGGATACCCCAGACTCGTCTAGTTGTGTCCACGTTGATGGCAACCATTGAGCCATTTTAAACAAGGACTATTTATATAAAATTAGTAATATTTATTTTTCTATTTGAAATTTATAATATTAAATTCTAATAAAAACAAAGTTATATTTTGGGATTGTAATATTATTTGATATTGAAATAATATAATACTAACTTAATATTAATTTACATGTTTACTAAAACTATTTTCTTCTTGATAAAATATCTAAAATTACGACATCACTTGCCACTTAGCATCTTACCCTTTTAATGTTCTTCTAATATATCGTTTTCAACACTTCTCGCTTACTTAGTTTTTGTTTCAACAGCTCTAGTCCGGATTAACCTTCTTTCCAAGAAAACGTGAGCGTAATCCTAATCTAAATCTTACACTTTACTTACAGTTTGGTGGTACATCGTGGCCTTCAACTCAATTTACAGTGTTTAAAGCATAATTATGGCACACTTCAAACATAAGAGGGTATTTTATTATATTTATTTTCCAAATTTTACACCGATAATATAAATTAGGATTACAAATATAAAGTTAAAACCTTTGGACCCGTTTAACAGACACCTCTTTTTAAAGTGGATAAGTTTATTAAGGCCTTTATCGAAGATGTTGGTTTCACTTTTACTACTTTTTGTCAAACTAAGATGGCGATGATGCTTTTAATGACACACTGTAAGTACTTTGCCATATAAATAAATAGGATGGCATTACCGTAAAACTTTCTGATGTGCTGCAACGTGCTCTAAGGTTCTGTACAC
Source organism: Stictocephala bisonia (assembly GCA_035578905.1). Classification (NCBI taxonomy): domain Eukaryota; kingdom Metazoa; phylum Arthropoda; class Insecta; order Hemiptera; family Membracidae; genus Stictocephala; species Stictocephala bisonia. Next base: position 56,393 of record JAQJVL010002952.1, on the reverse strand, counting down.
GATGTATGTTTCTTGTGGATGACACGTGTATCCGTTCTACGATCAAGTACCTGTAACAATATAGCGTAAATCCAGACATCTTTTGATCATTAACTTGTATTTTTTTCGTTTAATCTTATACTCCTTAGTAATTTATACATGTATTTAGGATCATGGTTTCGTCCTTTACTTAAATTTTCTAATATTAATTGTTAAAACAACATATACAACACATAATTTATCACCAGAAGCATAGTCTGTCCTGACACCATGCTAATTTATGTTAATTTCACTAAACGATTGGTGAGCATGATTTAATTTAATCTCTATACATTTACGTTACTTCTTTACAAAAACATTATTATTAACAATAACAAGATGAATATGAACAACAATTGTTGTATTCGTAATTTATGCTGATAAATTACGGATTTAAAGTCATATTGTATAAAGTTATTATACCATAACCCTCAAGATAAAAACTAATCTATATACATTATATACCTAAATATATCTTATCTGTTTCCAGTTTATGCTAAATTTCACGTGCTTGATAGTTAATAACATGGACATTTATTACAGTATTACGTTATTTTTAAAATATTAAAATTTCTCATTAAATAAAAATCGTTATTTATCATATTATTTGTTAGTTTTACTATACAATAATATAACGGCTTTAATTTTGAAACAATTAAATGAGTGAGTCACTGTTGTCTGATTATGATAAAAATATGGTTTGCCAAAACTAACTACCATTTTATGTGTGCATGTTTTACTGATATCGGAGTGAATCATATTATATGAGGTAATCTCAAATTTAGTTGTACCTTAGCTAATAACAGTACATTCTTCAAGTACATTTTAGCGGAAAAAAGCGTAATTTTAACGTATTGATCAGTAATGTAGTATTTTATACTTCTGTATACCAAGTATGACTTTGGACAGGAAGTAAGGAGGATTCCTGCAATAAACAAGGTGTAAAGGTACGTTTTAAGAGTGGCAACACACAGAGCACAGTTAGCTATTGTTTTTAAGAATAACTTCGGTCAGGAAGTAAGGAGGATTCCTGCAATAAGCAAGGTGTAAAGGTACGTTTTCTGAGTGGCAACACACAGAGCACAGTTAGCTATTGTTTACTAAGAATAACTTCGGTCAGGAAGTAAGGAGGATTCCTGCAATAAGCAAGCTGTAAAGGTACGTTTTCTGAGTGGCAACACACAGAGTACAGTCAGCTATTGTTTACTAAGAATAACTTCGGTCAGGAAGTAAGGAGGATTCCTGCAATAAGCAAGCTGTAAAGGTACGTTTTCTGAGTGGCAACACACAGAGTACAGTCAGCTATTGTTTACTAAGAATAACTTCGGTCAGGAAGTAAGGAGGATTCCTGCAATAAGCAAGGCTGTAAAGGTACGTTTTCTGAGTGGCAACACACAGAGTACAGTCAGCTATTGTTTACTAAGAATAACTTCGGTCAGGAAGTAAGGAGGATTCCTGCAATAAGCAAGGCTGTAAAGGTACGTTTTCTGAGTGGCAACACACAGAGTACAGTCAGCTATTGTTTACTAAGAATAACTTCGGTCAGGAAGTAAGGAGGATTCCTGCAATAAGCAAGGTGTAAAGGTACGTTTTCTGAGTGGCAACACACAGAGTACAGTCAGCTATTGTTTACTAAGAATAACTTCGGTCAGGAAGTAAGGAGGATTCCTGCAATAAGCAAGGTGTAAAGGTACGTTTTCTGAGTGGCAACACACAGAGTACAGTCAGCTATTGTTTACTAAGAATAACTTCGGTCAGGAAGTAAGGAGGATTCCTGCAATAAGCAAGGTGTAAAGGTACGTTTTCTGAGTGGCAACACACAGAGTACAGTCAGCTATTGTTTACTAAGAATAACTTCGGTCAGGAAGTAAGGAGGATTCCTGCAATAAGCAAGCTGTAAAGGTACGTTTTCTGAGTGGCAACACACAGAGTACAGTCAGCTATTGTTTACTAAGAATAACTTCGGTCAGGAAGTAAGGAGGATTCCTGCAATAAGCAAGGTGTAAAGGTACGTTTTCTGAGTGGCAACACACAGAGTACAGTCAGCTATTGTTTACTAAGAATAACTTCGGTCAGGAAGTAAGGAGGATTCCTGCAATAAGCAAGGTGTAAAGGTACGTTTTCTGAGTGGCAACACACAGAGTACAGTCAGCTATTTTTTACTAAGAATAACTTCTTTCAGGAAGTAAGGAGGATTCCTGCAATAAGCAAGGTGTAAAGGTACGTTTTCTGAGTGGCAACACACAGAGTACAGTCAGCTATTGTTTACTAAGAATAACTTCGGTCAGGAAGTAAGGAGGATTCCTGCAATAAGCAAGGTGTAAAGGTACGTTTTCTGAGTGGCAACACACAGAGCACAGTTAGCTATTGTTTACTAAGAATAACTTCGGTCAGGAAGTAAGGAGGATTCCTGCAATAAGCAAGGTGTAAAGGTACGTTTTCTGAGTGGCAACACACAGAGCACAGTTAGCTATTGTTTACTAAGAATAACTTCGGTCAGGAAGTAAGGAGGATTCCTGCAATAAGCAAGGTGTAAAGGTACGTTTTCTGAGTGGCAACACACAGAGTACAGTCAGCTATTGTTTACTAAGAATAACTTCGGTAAGAAAGTAAGGAGGATTCCTGCAATAAGCAAGCTGTAAAGGTACGTTTTCTGAGTGGCAACACACAGAGCACAGTTAGCTAATGTTTCTTAGAATAACTTCGGTCAGGAAGTAAGGAGGATTCCTGCAATAAGCAAGGTGTAAAGGTACGTTTTCTGAGTGGCAACACACAGAGTACAGTTAGCTATTGTTTACTAAGAATAACTTCGGTCAGGAAGTAAGGAGGATTCCTGCAATAAGCAAGGTGTAAAGGTACGTTTTCTGAGTGGCAACACACAGAGTACAGTCAGCTATTGTTTACTAAGAATAACTTCGGTCAGGAAGTAAGGAGGATTCCTGCAATAAGCAAGGTATAAAGGTACGTTTTCTGAGTGGCAACACACAGAGTACAGTCAGCTATTGTTTACTAAGAATAACTTCGGTCAGGAAGTAAGGAGGATTCCTGCAATAAGCAAGCTGTAAAGGTACGTTTTCTGAGTGGCAACACACAGAGTACAGTCAGCTATTGTTTACTAAGAATAACTTCGGTCAGGAAGTAAGGAGGATTCCTGCAATAAGCAAGGTGTAAAGGTACGTTTTCTGAGTGGCAACACACAGAGTACAGTCAGCTATTGTTTACTAAGAATAACTTCGGTCAGGAAGTAAGGAGGATTCCTGCAATAAGCAAGGTGTAAAGGTACGTTTTCTGAGTGGCAACACACAGAGTACAGTCAGCTATTGTTTACTAAGAATAACTTCGGTCAGGAAGTAAGGAGGATTCCTGCAATAAGCAAGGTGTAAAGGTACGTTTTCTGAGTGGCAACACACAGAGTACAGTTAGCTATTGTTTACTAAGAATAACTTCGGTCAGGAAGTAAGGAGGATTCCTGCAATAAGCAAGGTGTAAAGGTACGTTTTCTGAGTGGCAACACACAGAGTACAGTTAGCTATTGTTTACTAAGAATAACTTTGGTCAGGAAGTAAGGAGGATTCCTGCAATAAGCAAGGTGTAAAGGTACGTTTTCTGAGTGGCAACACACAGAGTACAGTCAGCTATTGTTTACTAAGAATAACTTCGGTCAGGAAGTAAGGAGGATTCCTGCAATAAGCAAGGTGTAAAGGTACGTTTTCTGAGTGGCAACACACAGAGTACAGTCAGCTATTGTTTACTAAGAATAACTTCGGTCAGGAAGTAAGGAGGATTCCTGCAATAAGCAAGGTGTAAAGGTACGTTTTCTGAGTGGTAACACACAAAGCACAGTCTGTTATTGTCTACTAGGTATAACTTTGGACAGGAAGTAAGGAGGATTCCTGCAATGAGCAAGCTGTAAGGGTAAGTTTTATGAGTGGTAACACAGTTAGCATAAAATAAAAGCACAGTCAGGGTATAAACAGTTGAAAATATGGCTGTTTTTACCCCTTAGTTATTTAAGATTGTCAACTAAGAATAACTTTGGACAGGAAGTAAGAAGTATTCCTGTAATAAGCAAGGTATAAATTTACGTTTTCTGAGTGGTAACACACAAAGCACAGTCTGTTATTGTCTACTAGGTATAACTTTGGACAGGAAGTAAAAAGAATTCCTGCAATGAGCAAGCTGTAAGGGTAAGTTTTCTGAGTGGCAACACACAGAAAACAGTCTGCTATTGTCAACTAAGAGTAACTTTGGACAGGGTAAGTTTACTGTGCGTCAACACACAGAGTGCAGCTTGTTAATAGAGACTGACAGCTCTCTGAGTTACTTGGTGTGAACATTTCACTTATGTTGAGAAATATTGAGTGGACTCATAGAGTTACTTGCCTACGACGTTATGTTTATATCATCATATATACAACTAACTGGTAGATATAATTATCAATTTATTATAAGACTTGCCTGAACACTTGATTCAGTTTTTTTTTTTTTTTATTTTTAGAAAATGTATGGTTTTTGTAAATTTGCAATCTAAATATGGAGAGTTTTTACAAACTTTACAATTTTAAAAACTTCCTTGTTATATATATTTTGACCTAAAATCCATATTTGATTCCTTTCGTAACATTTTCAAAAGCTAAATTAATAGAAATATATGAATAACAATGGTGAGGGATCCCTTACCACTTTCATAAATATAAATATTGTCAAAATATATTTTTATAAATAAATATATACAGGTGTATTTTTTAAGTGGACAAAATGTTTGCCGTGGTTACCATAACTTTTATAAATAACTTAAAAAGGGGAACCGTAACTTGTGTTTAAAGACAGTTAAAAAGGCATAATACAAATTTTAAAAAATTACTGACATTTTTTAATATGGCGATCATATTTGTTATTTCTTATAAAACATCTTGTATTTTAAGAATGATAGAAATTCTAATTTTACTTAATAACGTAGATATGAGAGCTTAAAATATTTACATTCATTTTGAGCTTACTGTTGAGATAACAATATATTTTATTATGTATTAAAAAATACATCTAATCAGTAAAAATTACAACATTTGAAAAATGTATGCCTAACTATAAACTTTTTACGATTTAACAACATAGTCCATGAAATCATAACATACAGAAATTGAAACAAATACTTACCTATTTTGTCACACGTAAATTAATGTTGGTAGCATTGTTACCACTATAATTTGTTTAAGTTAAATTTTAATAGAGCAGTCGATCTTTAATGTAAGTTGACCTAAACAGCTGTTAATGGTAACATTGCTCCAACATCAATTTATGTTTGAGAAAATAATGATGAGAAAATTATAGAAAAACGATTAGGCTTGCCGTTTTCCATTTATATACTGTAGTTTTTTACAGATTAGATAATTTTTTAATGCATATTAAAAAAAAATCGTATCTGCTTTATAAGGAATATGAAAATTTATGAGCTCTCATGTCAATCTGTTTAAGCAAAATATAAAAAAACTGCCAAAAATAAAAACGTCTAATAATTTATATTTATAACAATCAAAAAGCAGAGAAAAAATAAAGTTGAACACCATACAGGAAAATTACGGCTGTATTTGTAAATTTGAAATATTTATTTTCAATTATCTCTAATAACAAGTTAAGGTTTCTTTTTAAAAGTTATTTTTTAGACTGTCGGTTTCCAAGATCACAATTTAAATTACAATAAATTATGAAAGTGCTTGATTCAATGATAAATAAAATAGTATAACAGTTATTTATTTAGTTTAAAAAAAAAACAAATATTATATTTACGTTTGAACTGGTAAACATAATGAAAGATAAATACTTAACTTAAAATCTTATTGGAACTAAAAAGAAGGCAATGATTCTATGTTCCATTATTTATGCAGTGTCTGAAGAAACTTTCGAAATAAATTGTTGTGATGATTAGTTTATAAGTAACATTAATTGTATTGAACCAAGAACATTTCTATTGTATATAATTAATGTGTAGTAAATATTAATTGAAACAAAAATAATAATTGTTTAGTGTTATTCAAACGAATAACACTTATGTTTAATTATTTATACGAGTATAAGGTTAAGTACAGTTTTAACCACATGTCATTAATATAACTAATGATCGTTCAGTTAGGAGAATCGTGAACAAGCCTGAAACAGATTCCCGTTAAAACATATCTCACCTGTGGAAATCAGTCTGCAGATCACATCCAACCTGTCAGTAATGGAAATGTGTTTCCATCTCTGTGAGGTATCTACGCCGTTACTCGGAAAAATGATTTTCTGTCACAGCTCATATGACGTCAAGGCGCACCTCTTTCCTTCATGTCTTGGCGTTACGATTCTTGGTAAAGCTTTCCCTAAAATTGGTAGGCAATGACTAAATTTATAACGAAAAACTCTAAAAGAGGTATTTTTATAAATAATTCACAGTATGTCACCTGTACTCACAATATAACACCGAACGTACAGCTTACAGAAGCACAGAAAATACCTCTTTTGTGTTAATGTAAAGAAACAAATAAAAAAATAAAAATGGGTCCATTAAAGAGAACTATATCTTTTGTAATATAATTTTTTTTTCAATTAGCTTAATGTGATTGGTTTACCTTTGGCATTGCAAAAGGTTTTTAATGTAAGTTTACATGGATGAACATTTCAATAATGACAGTAACCTTTTTCTTATATTATAATGAAAAGACAACACTATGGATAACCGACATTACCCTATCAAAGTGCAAACATTTAAACCCTTTGACATAATCTTCTTCTGGTAAAATTTGACAATTCCAAATTTATAAAAATTAGGCTCTTCATTGAAATTGTTTGAATATATTGGTTCTAAAGATATTCACAGGTTCCTAATTCATATGACTATATATAATTGACAGTAGGACACTTCTTGAAAATTAAAGTGCAATATCATTTTATTGTAATTTTGTTGAATTTATGACTTGAAATTACGTAACCGCTTGTAGAAAATTACTTTGAAGAGGTACATTATGTAGTAGAATGTCGTTGTTTAAAAAAAATCGTAATAAAAATCTTAATACTCAAACAAACCATCCCTTATTTTTTTCAGTTACATTTTCATTCAAACATAGGAGGTCAAATAAACATGAAATATATTAAATCTAAAAGAGTATATAATAAAGGAATACTTGCCACATATGTTATTTTACAACTGCGGCTAGCAGTATCTGGTAGGCCATAGTAACACTGCAGCTGGGCCGTTGCTAATTTATTGATAAAATATATCATTCGACGAACAAAATTCGACAACTTATATATTTTCACATTCTCTTGCGTGATAGCATTTATTACAACACCTTTTATTTTATTAAGTCACTAAATAATTGTGCATATAATAAAGCTATTACATTGGGTTTAAATAAACATTATTTTATATTATTTGCAGTAATAACATGTTGTTTGCAGAATGTTTATGAGATAAGTTGCATATTAATTCATAGAATTCAATTTAAAAATTAACATTTCAAAATATTGTATACCTTTTAAAACAAGTATAAGAGAGTTGTTATGACGTATAAGTTCATATAAAGCAACCTAAAAAGACGTTGTCTCCTTTGTATTCATTGTAAATAGCAAAATTTTACAAAAACTCATTTTAAAGTTATCCAATGAGCTAATAAGTAATAAATTAGACGTTTGTTGGTTAGTAATTCATATTTATTCCAAGCATAATATGGTTACCAGCTATGCATGCTATAAATTCCTTTTTTTCACGTTATGCCATCCTAAACACCAATAAATGTACTTTGGTATTGTTCAACCTGCTCACTGATACACGTACATTGTTAACAGGTAATAAACCCACCTACTCATGCACGTATAGAGGTACTATTCCACCTACTCAACCATCAACGTACAGTCAACCCACTCATCCATACTCTAAGGCGGTTCTGACATACCCACCTAACCATTCAGGTATGCCCATAATGACCCACTCACACAACCATGCACGTCCCAATATATTATAGGCTTATCAGTATCACTGTGAGTGGGTGGATGGGTCAATACCACCATACGTACATGGCTGAGTGGGTTGAAAAATACCAAAGTGTGAGCTTGTGCAGACGAATAGGCTATGTCAATACCACCATACGTGCATGGCTGAGTGGGTTGAAGAATACCACCGTGTGTGCCTGAGCAGACGAGTAGGCTATGTCAATACTCGAACAATATTACAATTACTCCAGAAATATGAAGTATCATGCGCGCACGCACGTACGCACGCACGCACACACGCACGCACGCACGCACGCACACACACACACACACACACACACACACACACACACACACACACACACACACACACACACACACACACACACACACACACACACACACACACACAGAGGTACGTACAGAGGTATTGACCCACCTGCCCACCCATACACGTACATAGGTATTGACCCACCTGCCCTCCCATACACGTGCAGAGATATTGACCCACCCAACCACCCATACACGTGCAGAGATATTGAACCCATACCATTGTTCGTGTATGGGTGGGTGGTTTGGTCACTACCACCGTACGTGTATGGGTGGGCGGGTGGGTTAATAGCATTGTTCGTGTATAGGTGGGCGGGTGGGTCCTTACATTTGTACGTGTAATTTTAATACCATTGTTATTAATGGTTTTAATTATCCCTAGCGCATTATGTTTCCTGGCAGAATTTGGATTTGTTATTTTAAGACGGTGTTACAGTATTTATTAAGGCATATTATGTGTTATTTATTGTGATAAATTTATGTATGGTTTATTTTTCTAAGGATTAGAAACACTACTCTTTGTTGTTGTATGCTTTTAGTTAGTTCAACCATACATGCATGGCTGAGTGGGTTGAACAATACCACCGTGTGTGCCTGAGCAGACGAATAGGCTATGTCAATACCACCATACGTGCATGGCTGAGTGGGTTGAACAATACCACCGTGTGTGCCTGAGCAGACGAATAGGCTATGTCAATACCACCATACGTGCATGGCTGAGTGGGTTGAACAATACCACCGTGTGTGCCTGAGCAGACGAATAGGCAATGTCAATACCACCATACGTGCATGGCTGAGTGGGTTGAACAATACCACCATGTGTGCCTGTGCAGAAGAATAGGCTATGTCAATACCACCATACGTGCATGGCTGAGTGGGTTGAACAATACCACCGTGTGAGCTTGTGCAGACGAATAGGCTATTTCAATACCACCATACGTGCATGGCTAAATGGGTTGTACAATACCACCGTGTGTGCCTGAGCAGACGAGTAGGCTATGTCAATACCACCATACGTGCATGGCTGAGTGGGTTGAACAATACCAAAGTGTGAGCTTGTGCAGACGAATAGGCTATGTCAATACCACCATACGTGCATGGCTGAGTGGGTTGAAGAATACCACCGTGTGTGCCTGAGCAGACGAATAGGCAATGTCAATACCACCATACGTGCATGGCTGAGTGGGTTGTACAATACCACCGTGTGTGCCTGAGCAGACAAGTAGGCTATGTCAATACCACCATACGTGCATGACTGAGTGGGTTGAAGAATACCACCGTGTGTGCCTGAGCAGACGAGTAGGCTATGTCAATACTCGAACAATATTACAATTACTCGAGAAATATGAAGTATCATGCGCGCGCGCACGTACGCACGCACGCACGCACGCACACACACACACACACACACACACACACACACACACACACACACACACACACAGAGGTACGTACAGAGGTATTGACCCACCCGCCCACCCATACACGTACAGAAGTATTGACCCACCTGCCCTCCCATACACGTGCAGAGATATTGACCCACCCAACCACCCATACACTTGCAGAGATATTGAACCCATACCATTGTTCGTGTATGGGTGGGTGGTTTGGTCACTACCACCGTACGTGTATGGGTGGGCGGGTTGGTTAATAGCATTGTTCGTGTATAGTTGGGCGGGTGGGTCCTTACATTTGTACGCGTAATTTTAATACCATTGTTATTAATGGTTTTAATTATCCCTAGCGCATTATGGTTCCTGGCAGAATTTGGATTTGTTATTTTAAGACGGTGTTACAATATTTATTAACGCATATTATGTGTTATTTATTGTAATAAATTTATGTATGGTTAATTTTTCTAAGGATTAGAAACACTACTCTTTGTTGTTGCATGCTTTTAGTTAGTTCAACCATACATGCATGGCTGAGTGGCTTGAACAATACCACCGTGTGTGCCTGAGCAGACGAATAGGCTATGTCAATACCACCATACGTGCATGGCTGAGTGGGTTGAACAATACCACCGTGTGTGCCTGAGCAGACGAATAGGTTATGTCAATACCACCATACGTGCATGGCTGAGTGGGCTGAACAATACCACCGTGTGTGCCTGTGCAGACGAATAGGCAATGTCAATACCACCATACGTGCATGGCTGAGTGGGCTGAACAATACCACCGTGTGTGCCTGTGCAGACGAATAGGCAATGTCAATACCACCATACGTGCATGGCTGAGTGGGTTGAACAATACCACCGTGTGTGCCTGTGCAGACGAATAGGCAATGTCAATACCACCATACGTGCATGGCTGAGTGGGCTGAACAATACCACCGTGTGTGCCTGTGCAGACGAATAGGCAATGTCAATACCACCATACGTGCATGGCTGAGTGGGTTGAACAATACCACCGTGTGTGCCTGTGCAGACGAATAGGCAATGTCAATACCACCATACGTGCATGGCTGAGTGGGCTGAACAATACCACCGTGTGTGCCTGTGCAGACGAATAGGTAATGTCAATACCACCATACGTGCATGGCTGAGTGGGTTGAACAATACCACCGTGTGTGCCTGAGCAGACGAATAGGTTATGTCAATACCACCATACGTGCATGGCTGAGTGGGCTGAACAATACCACCGTGTGTGCCTGTGCAGACGAATAGGCTATGTCAATACCACCATACGTGCATGGCTGAGTGGGTTGAACAATACCACCGTGTGTGCCTGAGCAGACGAATAGGCTATGTCAATACCACCATACGTGCATGGCTGAGTGGGTTGAACAATACCACCGTGTGTGCCTGAGCAGACGAATAGGCTATGTCAATACCACCATACGTGCATGGCTGAGTGGGTTGAACAATACCACCGTGTGTGCCTGAGCAGACGAGTAGGCTATGTCAATACCACCATACGTGCATGGCTGAGTGGGTTGAACAATACCACCGTGTGTGCCTGAGCAGACGAGTAGGCTATTTCAATACCACCATACGTGCATGGCTATATGGGTTGTATTATACCACCGTGTGTGCCTGAGCAGACGAGTAGGCTATGTCAATACCTCCATACGTACATGGCTGAGTGGGTTGAACAATACCAAAGTGTGAGCTTGTGCAGACGAATAAGCTATTTCAATACCACCATACGTGCATGGCTATATGGGTTGTACAATACCACCGTGTGTGCCTGAGCAGACGAGTAGGCTATGTCAATACCACCATACGTACATGGCTGAGTGGGTTGAACAATACCAAAGTGTGAGCTTGTGCAGACGAATAAGCTATTTCAATACCACCATACGTGCATGGCTAAATGGGTTGAACAATACCATCATGTGGGCCTGAGCAGACGAGTAGGCTATATCAATACAACCATACGGGCATGGCTGAGTGGGTTGAACAATACCACCGTGTGTGCCTGAGCAGACGAGTAGGCTATATCAATACAACCATACGGGCATGGCTGAGTCGGTTGAACAATTCCACCGTGTGTGCCTGAGCAGACGAGTAGGCTATATCAATACAACCATACGGGCATGGCTGAGTGGGTTGAACAATACCACCATGTGTGCCTGAGCAGACGAGTAGGCTATATCAATACCACCATACGTGCATGTCTGAGTGGGTTGAACAATACCACCATGTGTGCCTGAGCAGACGAGTAGGCTATATCAATACAACCATACGGGCATGGCTGAGTGGGTTGAACAATACCACCATGTGTGCCTGAGCAGACGAGTAGGCTATATCAATACAACCATACGGGCATGGCTGAGTGGGTTGAACAATACCACCATGTGTGCCTGAGCAGACGAGTAGGCTATATCAATACAACCATACGGGCATGGCTGAGTGGGTTGAACAATACCACCATGTGTGCCTGAGCAGACGAGTAGGCTATTTCAATACAACCATACGGGCATGGCTGAGTGGGTTGAACAATTCCACCGTGTGTGCCTGGGTAGGCTAGTAGGTCAATACATATTCGTGGTGGCTCAATGGCTAAAGCTTAGGACTGCGGACGGCAATTCCAAGGTTCGAATCCCCACTGAGGCAACGGACGGTACCTTACTCAGTGAATAAAGTTCACGCACAGGCCTGTACTAGCGTGAACTGGTGAGTGAAGTTATAAAACAATGAACAATAGAAATATTTATGAGATCGGGTCAATACCACCAATTATAATGAAACAAGAGAATGTTTTAATTCCTACTGGAAACGTTAAAATACAACTTCTCAAGTCCATATATACACATTATTGTTCATTGATAATTTAACAGCATGAATGTATAGTTGCATTTAAATAATGTTGTAACAATATGACATAATTTCAGGTCTTAAATATATAACTATGTTGTGGTAAAGTTACACTGTGTAATCCTTGGAATACTCGACCAAACATAAACAAACATTGATGAGTAAATAATGGGGACGGCTGCTCTTTTTACATTAACACTTTGACACTGTATCAGTAATCCTCTATGAATAATGAATTATTGGTAACAATCATTTTGGACCATGATCATAAATGTTAATTTTGTATTTTCTATTTAATATAAATTCATTTAAAACAAGGTAAACTGCCATTTATTAAAAGACAAACTTTTATTCATAACAAACTATACAACTGGTAGCATTTCTTGCTTTTAGATTATTCCCTTCATATATTTGATAATTTTAATAAAAAAACTATTAATATTTTTAATTAAATAAAGATTATCTAAGATTTATGAGATTATTTACCAATGATATTTTTTTATTGAATGTTAAACATTTGCAATTACACATTTTAAACTGCTATAATGTTTTTTTAAGATAGTCTTTAATCTTAGTTACATTTATTTAAAAATAAAGTTAAATCTGTTTTATAGTTTAAGGCTAGAAGGTAATTTATAAAATATTGCATGTGATAAAAGTTAATGGTCCTATAAAATTATTTATTGTTATTGTTAGTATATATATAAATTTATTTATTAAAATGGTACTATATATTGTCTGTTAATTTATTATTATTTCTGTTGCATGTATATTTTTAACTTGACTTTTTATTTATATATCGTTAGTACAATCAGTATATTATTGGTACATAACCTTAAATTGGTGATGTGTTTATAAGAAGATCATACTAAAACTGGACACTTCTCAATTTATGATTGTTATTTATATTTATTTAATTCTGTAATTGGGTCAAAACCTGTAAAATGGCATTATCAAACGTACAAAAAATAAAGAAATTAACAAACAATAAAGAGATTTATAAATCTTGAGTTAACTATATTTTTAATTTAAATTTGACATTTCCTAATATATCAAATATAACTCGCTTATTTTTTGTATAGTATGACAGATTAGTTAAACATTAGAACGTTGTATACTGTTTTTGTTCTTCTAATTACGATTTCGTTTACGGTATTTAAGAAAGTAACAAATAAAAAAAAAATATATATATATGTATAATTCCAACCTTGTGAAAGAAATCCATTTTACAACTAAAGATCTAGATAACTCACACAAATGGAAACACATTTACACTACTGACAGGTGGGATGTGATCTGAAGAATGATTTGATGTTTGGTTCACGCCGAATGTCATTTAAACCTGGCGGGTCATTGGTAACTAACACGGCTGACTAGTTGTTTGGACTTTTAAAATATGGAGCCTGACATGTAAACTTTATCTTTAAAATACTTAACATTTGTATTTATGTGGCATGGTAATTAAAAGGCAGCGTTTGATAAATAAAAAAAGAAATAAATAAAATAAACTACAAACCTTCAGACATTTCAATATTACCGATTGTTATAAATTTTGGGGCAAAGATACAACATTTCCAGTAATAAATCATATGCCTCTCATAATTTAAACAAAATTAAGCTCTACATAGGAAACTTGTTGCAAATAACAGTTTTAAAAACGCTAGTTGAAAATTTTTTTATAAAATATAACAATTTATTGATAAATTTAATGAAACTAGTTTATTCTTTAATCATAACTTTACTTGCAAAAAGAAAATGAATAGAACACTTGGATATATTCCTACATATACATATATATATATATATATATTATTTATTCATAGTTTTTCAAAATATGTAGTAAATAGAATAATATGGACAATTAGTTAATGTAGTGTACTTATATGTATATTTCATATTAACTAATTTTTTATACTAAAAATTTGTAACTTAATTATTTACAAATATTAACCATTTTGCTAAGCTTTAATAAATATACTAGCTCTGTTTTTCTGCAGGATTTTGTCGTGATTAAAACTATTAGGTTAAGTAAATATAGCTCTTAAAAATATTAGCAGTACAATTTTACTTCAACTATTTTTTATCCACTGACCTTAACTGTATCGAAATATCACATTCTAGATTGCTTTTCAAATAGTTGAACTAACGAACAGTTACTATAAACAAACAGAACAAATATTTGAGTCTATACTCATACCTTCAAAGTATTGGCTGACGACAATCCTACCCTATAAATAGCAATGACCAACGTTCACCCATTCATTTTTTTGATATTTCATAATTATATGATGGACAACTTGAGTGTTTTACTGCTCTACGTTTATGTGGTATTAAATTCGGTTCCTCTAAATCTAATAGTTTTGTTTTCTAATCCATCAAAATACCAATCCACCATGTTTTTATGAGAATGAGGCGATACAAGTAATATTTACAATAATAAAACATGTTTAACATCCAATAGTAATATACCACTGTAAAGGATGGAAATAACAACAAATAGGTTACTATACACTTGTTTTATACGTATTAATGTGTATATTTAAGACAATTTTCATTCTTTGTAGCCCTATTAGAACCACAAATCATCTCAAAAATATTAGTCAAAATTCAGTTAAGATTATAACTGTCGTCCTTTTAGGAGGCTTTTGTGTAATACAAGAATGTTACTTTGCTTATAAATACATTAATTTATGTGGTTTATGTTGTATATACTTGAGTTTGAATGTTCATGTATTTGTTGCTATGTTCTACTTGAAATAGTTTTATACAATTTTTCTTGTAATTATAATGAGATAGTCGTTTTTAACCTTTTGATAAACTATTTTACTAAATTACTCGTTTGAATAGTATCTTTACTGTTAATAGCAAATTAAATCCCTGTATGTTCCACATGTGACAAAATGTGTAAGGTAGAAATTTTTAAGACATTATTTTAAGCTTAGATCTTATTTAGAATAATAAATCTCATAAATTTCACAATATACATATATGCAGTTAAATATATATTTTCATTTAACAGACTATATTTTTGACTGAATATAGGTTGTCAGACTCTTATATTGAACTGACAGTTTTAGTAAAGTTTTGAAATAGATACATCTACTACAATAGTAAAAGATGGAATTCGCTTATATAAACAAGTTTGATTTAAATACATTTAAATTTTTAAACAAATGTATATTACCTAAATGTATATTTTTCTTCAAGTGACAGGGAAAAGTGTAGATTGAATATTTATTTTAATTTACGAAATGTTTACACTAAGTTATTATATATTTTTAAATATTTTATCTCTAAAATAATGCACTAGATTTTAAACAGATGAAAAGTGTAAAATAATATTTAAAAATCAAATTATTGCATTAAAAAAGTTATAGAATTATGATCGCTCACCAAATCGCTCCTATATATACAGTGGTGATGACTAAAACATGCACCCACCAATAAACATTCTGAGGTGATTACAAAAACGCACTCACCAATAAACGTAGTGAGGTGATGATTCAAACACGCACTCACCAAAAAATGTACTGAGGTGATGATCCAAACACGTACCCACCAATAAACGTACTGAGGTGATGATTCAAACACGCACTCACCAATAAACGTACTGAGGTGATGATCCAAACACGTACCCACCAATAAACGTACTGAGGTAATGATTCAAACACGCACTCACCAAAAATATACTGAGGTGATGATCCAAACACGTACCCAACAATAAACGTACTGAGGTGATGATTCAAACACGCACTCACCAATAAACGTACTGAGGTGATGATCCAAACACGTACCCACCAATAAACGTACTGAGGTGATGATTCAAACACGCACTCACCAATAAACGTACTGAGGTGATGATCCAAACACGTAAACACCAATAAACGTACTGAGGTGATGATTCAAACACGCACTCACCAACAAATGTACTGAGGTGATGATCCAAACACGTACCCACCAATAAACGTACTGAGGTGATGATTCAAACACGCACTCACCAATAAACGTACTGAGGTGATGATCCAAACACGTACCCACCAATAAACGTACTGAGGTGATGATTCAAACACGCACTCACCAACAAATGTACTGAGGTGATGATCCAAACACGTACCCACCAATAAACGTACTGAGGTGATGATTCAAACACGCACTCACCAACAAATGTACTGAGGTGATGATCCAAACACGTACTCACCAACAAATGTACTGAGGTGATGATTCAAACACGTACCCACCAATAAACGTACTGAAGTGATGATCCAAACACGTACCCACCAATAAACGTACTGAAGTGATGATCCAAACACGTACCCACCAATAAACGTACTGAGGTGATGATTCAAACACGTACCCACCAACAAATGTACTGAGGTGATGATCCAAACACGTACCCACCAATAAACGTACTGAGGTGATGATTCAAACACGCACTCACCAACAAATGTACTGAGGTGATGATTCAAACACGCACTCACCAACAAATGTACTGAGGTGATGATCCAAACACGTACCCACCAATAAACGTACTGAGGTGATGATTCAAACACGCACTCACCAACAAATGTACTGAGGTGATGATTCAAACACGCACTCACCAACAAATGTACTGAGGTGATGATCCAAACACGTACCCACCAATAAACGTGCTGAGGTGATGATTTAAACACGCACTCACCAATAAACGTACTGAGGTGAGGATTCAAACACGCACTCACCAATAAACGTTCTGAGGTGATGATCCAGCCCCTCAACCATACATACTTACTGCAGTGGCCATTTGTACCCTACATGGTACTTAGTCTCACCCACACACTGCCTTCAGCCTGATCTATACTGTGCCTGGTATTCATTTCTTTCTAGCTTCCTCAAGTCCCGGTTCATCTGGTCTTTCCGTCTTATTTTTGGCCTACCCGGTGGCCTTCTCCTGGTGGGTTATATCTTAGTATATTTTTAATGGTATTTTCTTCCTCTCTTCTTAAGGCATGACCAGCCCACCTGAGACGTATGCTTTTTGCATCAACCAATATATCTGGATCTTTGTAGAGATTTCTTTTTTCTTAGTTGTGTTTAATTCTCTAATCCCCATCTTCAAAACCTGGACACTATATTTTTCTTAATACCTTATTCTCAAAATTTAGCAATCGTTTCCCAGACCTTTAAGTGATTATGCAGGTTTTTATCCTTATAATAGTTTTGTATAGTCTTATTTTGTATTGTGAGATAATAATTTGGAGCTGAACATTTTGTTACATGCATGGAAACATCTATTGGCTGCATTTAGTCTATTATATATCTCGATATCTTCAGTATTATTATCAGATAAGAGGACAGTCAAGGAAGTAAAACTATTTACCTTATCCAAACACGATTGTCTACTTGTATTTCCTCGTTTTCTCCTACTTCAGATTTTTCCTATCTCCCACATTTCATTTATTTTGTTTTGACATCGTTAATTTCAAACAACTTTCCCTGTTTCTTCTATGAATAGTTTAATAAGGTCTTTAAGTTGTTCTTTAGTGTGTGTCAGTATTGCAACATCGTCTTCAAATGGTAATAAAATTTATTTCTTCCGAATCTTAATTCCTGTTTATAAACTGCCCACCTTCAGTAGTGCTTCTTTTAAGACTATGTTAAACGGAATTCGTGACATTCCACTACCTTATCTTACGCCAGTATCTATTTAGAAATCATCTGATATTTGACAATCTACTTTTACAATGTATTTTGAATTTGAAATACATTTAACAATACATATACCGTCATAACGACCCACCAATACACGGATGGCCATGATAACCCACCAATATACGGATGACCGTGATGACCCACCAGTACATGGATGGCCGTGATGACCCACCTAATTTATCCTAGACAGACGGTGGTGATGATCAAAACACCCACCCACCAATATATGTACTGAGGTGATGATACAGCCCCTCAACTGTAAGCATATTTTTATAATGACCCACGCATACATGCATGGCCGCGATGACCCACCCAATCTCTACCTAAGCATACAGTAGATATGATCCAAACACTAATGGCCATCACCTTACGTTAACTGAATGTTTAACTCAATATATACGTTATTGTTTAACTTAATATATATTTTAACTGCTTATATATCTGTTGTGTAATTTATGGGATTTATTATTCTTGTACAAATCAGATCTATGAGCAATAAAATTACTTCATGTTGGGTACAAAAACATTTACAATTACAGTTATTGTTTGGCAAGAGGCAAGTAAAATTGAAAAGGTCAACCAGCTGGATCGTTATTCAGAATATATTTACTTTTATAAACTAATAAATCTGGCCAAAGTCACGCTCCACTCCACTTGTAAAGTATGGCGGGATAAACTTAGTTTACCCTCCGCATTCCCCACTTACAAGAAACGCCCCAAGCTGCTTAGAGGAGCCTGACATGTATCTGATTTGTGGGAATAAATCTAACCAAATCCCTCCGGGCTGTATTTGGCAATGGTTAGTTCTTATATATTGTATACATATACTGTATTCATAAAATATACTTCAAAACAGGTAAAGTATTATTTTTCGATTTATAAATTTATAATTTATAAACTAATAAAATCTTCTAATGTAATTTATTCATTAAAACTGTAGGTGTTTCTTAGGTAAAAGTATTTATTTACCAAAATATATAAAGTAAATACAATCATGAAAATAAGGTCTTTTTTGGTAAATTACATAAATATAGCATAAAGTACAAATAGCATCATAGTGCATTAAGTACTAATACGTGCAGATAATAGAAATTATTGTGTAAGAAGATACAATAAAACAAATATGTCGTAAGGGTTTCAAGAACTGTAATGATATCGTATTTAAGTATATCCAAAAACTTAAGAAGTCATTTTGTTCTAAATATACGGACAATGTTATAACATATTCAGTCACAATAAGAGTATACTGTAGTTATAAATGACGGGAAGTGTTTAGTAGATGAGCATCTAACACTTAATATGAAATATGATTTTTATTTTACTTCTTTTATTAATTTTTTCCACGGTATAAACCAGTTTAAGTCTATGTAAGTATACTGTAAATTTAATTACATAGTCAAGTATAATTAGTACATTTATACTACCATAACCATTAGTAACGTTTAATATAATTTTATAAAAGTGTGTAGATATAATCGGAGAGAGTAAATTAAGTACAACATCACTAAAAAATAATGAAATAAGATCTAGAAAGATAAACTAAGAGTAAAAAAGTACAGCTATAACAATTATAACACCTTATAATTGGAATGAAATATAATATAATGAAATATAGCGTACAAACCTTTTATATAAATATTACAATAGTATTAACATACACGTAAGTAGTATGATATTGTCTTAAAAATAAATAACTATTTATAAATAAAAAGATAAAAGTTAATTTAACAAATCAGCACTTAAAATAGTGACTAAAGCGAAAAACGCGCTTCACATTCAGCTCTTTGAAGTCATAAAAAAATGAGAGTCAACATCTTATCCAAGTTTGCTGGATGCAAGTATTAACAGAATGTTGGTCTTAATTGGGGCTATACTGTCCTCTTGTAACATGTATCTGGATATTTTAGCGTATAAGGTATATGGAAAGAGATTTTTGCTAGCAGATCAAGGCTATCAGCAAAACATTGAACTAACTTGTATACAACAACATTGTTAACCATATCATATATAGTTTACTTAATTTAATACTTAATTAATACTTAATTTAATACTTAATTTAATACTTAGTTTAGCTTAATACTTAATTATTAGTTCTTAAATTAGGTAAGAAGATTCAGTGCATCCGCAACGGGAGTCAGCTTGGAAACCTTAATTCTCAAGAACCTGTCCTGAATCCTCTGAGCGTGATCCTTAAATGTGACTTGATAGGAGGCCCAAACCACCGAACAGTACTTCAGAAAAGATATCACATTATTGTAATACTGAATCTGGTTCTACCATAAATGATATAATCAAAATTGAGCAGCATATTTTACCAGAAAATCTATTATATAAAAAGGAATTTCACAACAACTTCTTTATGGTTACACATATCATATTTGTTAAGTACGTTTCATATTTGATTGATCGATCATTTAATTTGTACTTTTTTAAAACATTCAAGGTTACCACTGTCAAAATATTCCTTTGCGTAATTTTTCACCTATTTTTCAATATAATCAGTGCATATTATTTCTTATTTTAAATAATAATTATATCTGTATAATAATATATAAATATGCATCATAAAAGGTTAAGTACCTGTAAAATCCGTCTTCAGTTCTTCTGATTGCATAGATTCCTATTGCAATTTTTAACATAAAATCTCATCTTCAAGAATAAATATAGGTTATTTTTGAAACTTTAGTATTTCTTGCTGGATAAACTAAAATACTAATTTATATCTTTCTTACTGAAGTGAATGAAGTTTTTCCCTGTTTTGGCCAAAAAGGATTACCATTGTGACTGTATCTTTGAAGTCACCATTAGTGAGATATCTAAACGAAAATTATTTATATGAGAAATAATTGTTCCTTTAATTAGCCTCAGGACAGGGATAAATTAGAGGTGTTCAGCTTGCTTAGCCCTCTAGTTAATTATTGAGGCATAACCCTATGTCAAGGCATATTAGTATCTTCTTTACTAAAAGCTAAAGCTGTAACAAATATTTGTTTTATTATAATATTTTTATAAGGTACTATATTCAGGACCTATAAAACTTTCTCTAAGAATATTTATAACAAAGTTCTCGTACTCCCATTGTGCTTTACCTTCTAAGTTCCTCACAAAGCTTATTTTCTAATTAACAAACATCCTATTTAGCCAACCTATCGATTTTCTTTCAATACAAAGCTAAAGGACAAAACGGTCACTTACTGATGTGCATCTTGAAAATATATAAATCATCTCTCCTGCTCCCATCCTCCATTATCTTCTAAGTACCTCAGTAAGCTTGTCTACAGGTATCGGATTGCTATCAACTCATGGCTAAAGGCCAACACTGTCACTTACTGGTATGCAAATTGAATATTTATAAAACAGTTCTCTTGCTCCCCCCCCCCCCATTTACCTTATAAGCACCTCACTCAGTTTGTCTGCAAGAATCGGTTTGCTATCAACTCATAGCTAAAGGCTAACACTGTCACTTATCGATGCATAATTTGAATAGTTATTTAGTACACCAGTACAGCCTAACGAAACGTTTAAGTTATATTTTGTTGTTTTAGGTTTTCAGAGTATATTAGTACTCGTATGCGAAATAACAATGTACACATCCTAATCTGGGATTTTGGTGTATTTAAAATTACTATTTCTGTCATCAGAAACATTACCTTATAACTGATTATTTTTTCCCTTTATACATGTTGTTGCCATTTAATTTTTCCTCAAAGACACGCTCATCGTTTGGTACTGATAATATTTTATTTTTAATGGAGTGGCTATCATAATTTCCTCTGTGCTAGCTTCATTATTCAACTGGAGTCAAATAGATGGAGAGTTTCGTTCGATCTGGAAAACAGCACTAGTGACACCAATTTAAAAAACAATTACCAAGGAATCTGTCTAATTTTAGATCAATATATGTTATGTATGTAGTTTCTAAAACATTTCAAAAGAATGTACGCTACATAGTTATTATTATTTTTTTTTTTCAAGAGAGTGTGTAATATTATCTCTCCTCAACAGCATGGATTGACGAAAGATTGTTCGACTGTTACGAATATATCCTCGTTTATTGCAATCACTGATCCTGCGGTTTATCGTCTAGCCCAGGTTAATACCATTTATTTACACTTTCAGAAGGCGTTTGGCACTCTTCTTCACAATTTTATTTTTAAATAAGCTCCCTTTCAATGGATGCTCCCTGGACCTTATTCAGTAGTTAAAAATTACCACTTGGATATGACATTTAAAGTGCGATTTGGTAATATGTATTCAGGTAACTTCGTTGCAATTTCACGAATACCATGAGGATGTAACTTGGGACCTTTGTTTTTCTTTTTATTTAATTACGACATTACATTGTCCTGAACTGAGCAGTTCATCTATATGACGACGATCCCAAAATATCTATGCAGATTGATAAGATACCGTCTGGCTCTTCAAAATTGTATTCTTTCGGCTATCAGGTGGGCTTAAGACAATTACATGCCGAACAATCTAATCACGTTCACGCAGTCACGTCCACACGTAAAAATAATCCGCCATTCTTCTTGTATGATAATAGTGGCTGTAAAATTCAAAAATAATGTGCTGTTCGCGACTAAGGTGTCTTCGTAGACTCCAAGTTAAACGTCTCTGAACACTTAAACTGTTTTGAATAAAAATATAGGAAGAACTTGAGTCTCTTCATATGAATAAACAGGTATTTCAACGATAAACACGCTTGTTTAACACTTTACAGTCCTTAGTCCCGAGTTACCTTGATAATGCCACTGTTATATGAAATATGAATCGGGCGTATATATGGTGGCGTATATATGGAGGCACATTTTAAAAAATCACCCTGTATGTGTATATTTTAATTTAACATTGATTCTTTAATATATGATACATAAATATGTACCTTCACTATTCAAAAATAAAAATGTCACTCATACAAAGCATGAAGAATAACTAATTTCCCCATATTCCTGCACCATTATTGACATAAATCAAAGTATGTAGCACTTGGTTCCAAGAGATGAAGTAACAATCGTATATTAATGCAACTAATAATAAAAATGATACTAATGGTACATTTAAATATGTTACTGAAATGCTAATAAACTGATATAGTCTACATTTAAATAGTTGTTAAGTAGTGTGACTTAGCACAAACTAACCAATCGTATTATTGCCCAATATTCAACATACTTGCCTGGAAAAATTGTATAAATAGTAACACTTAACAAAAGTAATTTAACCGAGAGTGCAGTAGGTCGTAATACCAAGAAGATTATAATTATTGATTTAATATAGTTTATTGGTTTACTTAAAAATCTAAAACAACATCCAAATATTTTCAAATTAAATTTTAATTATTTATTTAATTTAAAACATGAGAGTATATCTAATTTCAATCTAATAATTAAACTGCTGATTAAAGATCAAGTATATATACTTATTGTTCTACTGTGTATTATATTTAAAAAACAATATATCCTTACATATCAGAGAACTACTGATTTACGAGAACCAAATAGTTGTCAATATTTGAAATAGACTTAGTCAGCTGTTAAGCTTGAAAGAATCTCAAACATTGTTTGAGAGAATCCAAGGGATAAAAGAACCGACTTTACAAAGTGCCTTAAAGGAAGGTGAAACAAACTTAAGTTTCCCACAGACCTCAATCACTCTTTCATTTCTCTTTTGACGAAAACTAAGAGAAAACTTGCAGATAAAGGAAAGTCATTTAGTAAATAACTAACGACGATTCAATTTGTACTTTTTTTCATTATATAAACGTGCACAATTAGGACAACTCTTTTATTTGTTGTATTACTTAAAGGTATAATTTTTTACATATATTTTTAATAACACAATTTCTGTTTAAAAAATTAGTTCTATGTAATATATAAAACTTTACGATTTACTAAAATAAATAAACTAAAAAATAATTGATTATTTTGTAATTTAGTATAAATTGCATATAACTTGTTAATACATACAGACATGTGTCCTTCTCCCGTAAAAGTAGTTACGAAGGTCGTGAAACTTTCATTATTTGTTATTCCTATTTTACTTAATTCAAGAATTTTCCTTATAAATAACTTTGTTATTTGTCCTTATTATGTTCACTTGTATGCGTACAAAACTTATAGTAGTAGTGTGGTAGACTTTTTTTAAAATTTTTTATACATTGTAAACGCACTAAAATTCTGCAAAAAAAAAATTGAGTTGAGCACTTAATCTTTTATGAAACTAGTTTGGCACCCGAAGTTAAAGGCGAATAATAGATACCTTATTTAAGTTGATTAATAAATACATAATTTAATTGGTGCAATAAAAAATACCTTCTTGTGTTTTTAAAGATTTTTTTTTATTTTAGTTTATTAATTTTAAAATTGAAATCTTTAAATATTTTCAGCAAATCTCGTGATTGCCGTTTAAGTTACTTTCCACGCTGTCTGATACATAAAACGGAGGTACTTATGAATACTGGAGGGTGGCTTAGTTAAAGGATTTTATTTCTTTGGTAAATATAAACAGAAATTATAGAAACAAGAATATTGAATAGATATAATAGTTATTAAATATATAGTTTATTAAACGTATATTGACTCAAACTTATTTCATTATTATAGCCCACTTATCTATAATTTCCTTTATATGGACTGTTCGATTGATTATTTATTTTAGAAAAGCGTTTAGAATATTGTATACAAATAACTAATTATTTGTATGTATAAGTAAAAATTACTTATGAACAATGCAGATATTGGTTGAGCAATATTACATTTATTCATCAGAATTTAATCAGAATTTTCTCTACAGCATTTTGAAAGAGAGAGAGAATACATACTTTAATGATGCATTTTGAAGGTAGCATAAAAAATGCATTAACGGAGCGAGCTTTCAAGGTTGAAAGTAAATGGTTCAGTGCATCCAGTTATGCATCACATCATACGCATGAACCCTGTCCGTTATGTCACTACTGTAGCTCCGTTGTTTTTAGAAAATTTTACGACAATGCAACAATATAAATATCATTTTAAACATTCCCCTGGTCATATGTTCATTGTATAGTTCAATGTTTATTTCTCAGTTAATGTAATACATTAACTCAATACCAGTACTGTACATTAAACTATAATGCTTCTACTCATTACTATAAATTTATTTAAAGTAAAAATATAGTTAAAGATAAAATAGGATGAAAAAAAGAAGAAATGGTTAATTGGAAACCTAAAATTTTAATAAAATAAATTCAGTTTGATAGTGCCTGAAGTGTAGCTACAATTAATAATAATAAAAATGTGTTCAATGAATACATCCTCTTCCAAGTAGAATGTATGTTATGGGATGGCTTTATGATTCATAAACTGTACAAAGGTACTTAATTGTATCAGCGTATCTTTAATAATCTACTATAAAAAAGACAAACAAGAAATGATATGATTTTAGGCTTGCCTAAATCATAAAAAATACTCATTATTAATGGTGAATTAAACTTTTGATTGTTGAAGCAGAATTTGTAAGGTAAGGAAGTGCACACTTTTGCCTTCTCCATAGTAATTTTAGATGGGATAATAGAATAAATAGATTGGGGAGTCAAAAGAAAATAGATGAAGGTGCATTTTTCAGAAACGTAATGAATTTGGGGAATAGAGTAGAGGAGGAACTGGATGGATGGGTGGATTTTTTTGCACGATAATAGATGGATTAAAATTAAAAACAATATAACATTTAGTGTTGTAGGGGTACAACGGCAGTATAAAAAATTATATATTTAGACGAAGATAAGTCAAAGACAAAACTTATGAAATATTAAATAATGAATTTTTAACGTACAATTTTATTAGCTTTTTATCTCACTATTTCCATTTATTTTTATAACTTTAATAATTTTGAAAGCACTGCAGCTTCTAAAGTTAGGAATCTGGACAAAGTTGACAAAAATAAAATTAGGTTTTATTCTCAATTAATTATTGATAATGTTCATTGTATATGATAATGATATTTATAAACTTATTATAATTATTATAACACGCATCAGCTCAAAATTCGTCTTATTTGTTTTTTTTTTAACAGAAGCTTCAAGATTTAAAATATTACCCCCAATGCAGCAAGAAATACTATTATTGATATTTGTCACCAGCTATTTATGAACCTAAAATATATGTGAAGTAAATTTTTATTAAATAAAAATGTTTAGATCTCGCAGGTAGAACGTTCTTAAATACTAAGGAACATTTCTCGATGAGGCCATCATAACAACATCTTAAACCTTGAGCGTTACTGTATTGGTCATACTGGAATACTTTAACAAATGTCACTGCATAATAAATATATTTATTAATCAGTTATCAAAATATATAAAATATCTCATATTTGTGGTCAATCATATTATTTTACAACACACAGTATACAGATTTAGTAAGAAAAACGTAATTTTATGCATCGTTGAGTGACGTCAACCAACAAGTATAGTTATACAATCGTAAAAAAGTCTTATTAATTAAATATGATTGAAAAAGAAATATATATTTTTAAACCTAAGCTGATTATAAAGCAAAAGTATCTTCGATACTCTTCAACCTGTTTTGCTAACTCTATCAGCCTGTCAACCAGGTGATCCCTCAACAAAGACAGCAAAGGCCAATCTGCAACTATGTGATCCACTATTGGATATCTTCTTCAGAGTCACACTAATATTTTACTATACATCCCATCAATTATAATTTTCAATAGTAACATATTTCCCTTTATATTTGGAAATAATTAATCGAAGTACATTTAGAGGGGAAAAAGTTTATGTTTTCATAATTCATGCAAAATGAGAAAGGAGACTTTTTCTGTCTTAATTGTTTGTTTTAGAAACATATAAAATAACAGTCAACATAATTGAAATAGAAATATTTATTAGTTGTAAAATGTACTATGAAAAACAATTTGTCGTAATAATAAAATAATCATAATTTAATTGTAATCCTAATGCATTGATTTTCCCTTTTATTTAAAATTGGTTTCCAATTTTTGTGAGGAAGATACATCAGAGTAAAATTAGATTCTTACTTATAATAGTAATTTAATGCTAATATACGAACTTAAAAACAATAGAAAATACACAATAATAAATAGGATATGTGTGAATTGTCAAATATTTTACATGTTCATACACATTATTACATATATAGGTTTTAATTTCACAATATCGTTGTATATTTAAAACCACCATACTCGATATGATTTATTGAACTAAAAAAAGTATTATTTTATAATTTCAGTTCAGCCTTAATAACACCACTAAACTAAATAAATAATATAACAATTATAATCTTCATTGGAATTATGAATTAGCTACTTTACCTGTAAAATTAAGTATTTTTAATACAGTACAAGTAAACGTTACACAACATAAATTTATTACAATATAAGCACAAAATGCACAAATATATTACAATACAAGTACAAAATGCACGGATATTATGGTGATCGATTTTGGTGATCTACGCTCACCATAATATTCGTCCATTTTGTACTTGTATTGTAATATATTTGTGCATTTTGTCCTTATATTGTAATCAATTTGTGTTGTGTGACGTTTACTTGTACTTTATATGTGAAAACACGTATTATGCTAATCAAAAAACTATTTATTTTTTAATCAACGACATAATGAACAATGTAAAAAGCAGCGTAGAGTAGGGGGAAAAAGGAAATTAAATTACAATAATGGTGAATCTCCCTTGAGCACCATTATGGCTATGCAGCTGAGGCTGGATTCAACTGGAAACTGATATTACTCATTCAGGAAATAAATGGGAACCACACAACCCTGCAGAAAATCACGAAAAAAGGCAATTTCATAAATAAAGATAGATTTGCTAGAATACACTTTAAATGAAAATGCTGCTAATAATTTTGAACAACGTAATAATAAAATATATTCGTATTTTGTAAGATTTATTTATTATAACTGTTCTTTTATTACAAATAAATACTACTTGGTTCCAAAAATAAGTTAAATACGATTATTAAGCTATTTCTACCGAATTTTATATTTTCATATTGCCTTTTTAATGAATACAATTATGATTCACATTTAATTAGGTTATTGCTGAGTTTCTTAAATATCAAATCTGGTAATTATATATTTTTTTATTATTAGCTGATGATATTACACTATAAAAGATAGTGTTTAGAATTTAGTAAAACATGTTATTGCTCCATATATCCCACAAGAAGAGAATACATTTATGTTACTAATATAAATTTTCAGCATATATAAGAAATGCAAATTAAGGTGTTTAAATAATTTTAATTGCACAAATTGTACTATTACCTTGAATAAAATAGAACTATGGCCATTCAGCATCACCATTCAGAAAAAAGATGACGTGAAAAAAGCACCAATAATACCGGCCGAAATATTATAGCATATATTATAACAACAACAATAATAAAGTGTGTTCAAGTGAATATTGTTATACATATTGTAATATTTCAGTCAGTATTATCGGTGCTTTTTCACGGCAATTTTTTATGAATGGATACAAGGTAATGGTAAAATGTTCGCAATTAAAATTATTTGAATACTTTAATTTATATTTCATATATATATGCTGAATATATTATTATTATAAATATATTCTCTTCTTGTGGGATATATGGGAAATGACATGTTCTACTATATTCTAAACACTATATTTAATTATAATAAAATATAATTGGCAATTAATTAAATAATTTATAATTACAAGTAATGATATTTAAGAAATGCAGCAATAACCTAATTAAAATTTCACAGCAACTCAGTTCTTCAACTGTACTTTACTGATTTATGGTTTCTGAATGTTTAATAATAAGTGTAAAATACTAAGACATCTACCAATATTCGACATTACTATTAACTATGTTGGTAATTATATCGAACCTGGGCTTTGTAAATTTGTTGGCTACTATATATATATATATATATATATATATATATATATATATACACGATATATATATATATTATCATTTTCAGTAGATACATTGCTTAGAAACTAGAATATGATAGGCTTTTTCAGCTAAAGCCGTAAAAACTACGAAAAAAAGGAAATTTTTCGAAAATAAATATAGCCATGATAGTACTCGGATTATGCGGAACTTTCGCCTAAAAACGAATATCACAGCTTTTTAAATCGAACCAATAATAAGCACGTTAATGCCTATATGTTCCAATTTCAGTAAGATCACGGTCTGTTTGGAAGAGGCATTGATAGGTTAGGTTATGTTTGGTTCGGTTTTTAGGGTAGGTAAACCTATGATCTTTGAAGGGTTTTAACCAACTATGCTACACACTAATTAATAATGATTAATCCTAAAACAACATATCAAAATTCAAGATAACCTAACTAAACCTAACATAACCTAACCTATAAATACTCAACCTAGCCCTATTCTAAAATAACTTAAACTCACTTAAATAAGCACATTTACGGGATTAACGTGCTTAATAATGATTCGATTGTAAAAACCTTTTGATATTCGTGATCAGTGGAATGTTCCTCATAATTCGAATACCCACTAAAATAACATGTATGTTTACCTCAGTTTTGTAATTTTTCCGGCTTTTTCGCTGAAAAAAAGTACTCTTGCTTCATATCTACTATTAAACAAATTTCAACCGAAAAGTCGACAAGGCCCTGTGCTATATACCTACTAATATCAAAACTTACTTATAGAAAAACGACAACACGACTTTGAAACAAATTCTATTCGAACTAGGTTTAGTAGTTGTTGCCTGACTGTAAGTAAACATTAAGTATTATTTCCTAATAATAAAAAAAAAAACACACAAAAATATATTATGTGCAATACAAAGTTATAACATCTGTTTCAAGGGAAAGAATAGTGTTTGAAATATTGTACGATTTGTATTATTTTTAAAATCCTTCAAAAGAAACTAATATTACGTAATATGAGCTATTTAGATGCAAGATAGGTTTCACAGAGTGTTTACCAAGTGTACTCTCCATGAATACCACATGTAAGCTTAATGTGGTGTCGTTAAGACTATGATAGTCTCAAAGCAGTATGCACTCTTTTGAGAACGAAAGAACAATATTAAGAAACTAAAAGCAGCTTAGTGTTATTTATTATAGTGTGTTTTCCTTAGTTTAGGTTAGTAAGACATTTTTTTTTAATATTTATAAAAAAAACTAAACATGAAATTTCTACAACATTACAAATAACAAATTCAAATTAATTTCAAAATAAAACATATATTAATAAATCGAACAATGCAAAGTTAAATTTTATTTTAAAGAAAAATGATTAATGCAATAAAAAGGAAGCTTCTAAGAACTCATTTTTGTCACAACTTTCAAAATAAAACCATTTGTGAAACGCAATAAAAAACATTCGGTTGTTGTCTGTCATATCTTTAAAAACTTCTTCTTCTGTACAAGGATATACTTTATTAACTTAATTGTAAAGCAATTACTATGTGTAAATGGCAACGAAGGAGACAAGTGTATCATTACAAAAAACACAACTTATTTACCTTTAAATGTAATAATTTTATCACGTTGTTAAATATTTCCGTCACATAAATGTACTACAACTTCTTCTTCTTCTTTAAATTCAGATACTTTAAGAAATGAAATGTTATTCCATTCTCTTGTATACTTAGAAATAAATTCTAAAAACATATACATTTTCCAAAAAAATTTAACTCACATGTTTTGTAAA
This sequence comes from Stictocephala bisonia, assembly GCA_035578905.1. Classification (NCBI taxonomy): domain Eukaryota; kingdom Metazoa; phylum Arthropoda; class Insecta; order Hemiptera; family Membracidae; genus Stictocephala; species Stictocephala bisonia. The sequence goes on along the minus strand of JAQJVL010002952.1, from coordinate 25,432 downwards.
AATAAATGTTATAATATCCTTGCCTGGATTATCTATTTACGTTTCGTACACTTTAAACAATAACAAACTTATATACCAGGTAAATTTACATCTATCATATTTTAAAATATAGTTACTTAAATCAAAACATAAAAATGAGACTATTATGTGTGTTTAAAAATAATTGAGAATAAATTATCTAGTTTCTATTATTATTTAGTTAAATAAAAGGTAGTTCAATAAAAAAAACCTTATACTAAAATGAAATTCAAAATTGTTACAAATATTGGTTGAAATCGACCAAAACACACAATAAAGTGAACCCTAATTTATCAGTTATATTTTACTGGTCGACTACTCATTAACATATGATCTTAATACAGTTATATTTACATTTGTTTTACATTGTTGTACATTGTTATATTTACATATTATTTGTACAATGCATAAAAATGTCTTAAATATGTTCACTCAATTTTCTTTATAAAAGTACAAAATACTATTTAATTTTACTAAGTTAAATTGGAAAAAAATAACTGACAGTCTTAAGTGTCCCGATTTAAGGCAAACTCGTATTTTGGGCATTAGTTCACCAAGTAAAGCAAGTCCTATAACGTACACTACCTTCTAAGCATGGGTTGCCCTTTATATTTTGAATAAGCACTGCGTAGTTTAGTTTTAATTCAAATGTGTATTTTTAGTACAAATACACGTGGGACTTGAGTAAATCACAATATTTGATGTTCTATAAGCCTATATATTGCGGGAATCCTTACTTCTCACTAGAGAACTAATTTCTGACGCCATTAAAGAAACTACTTTTACTTTAAATAAAGAGTATTCTACGTTTTCCAGTTAATTACACACAGAGTAATTAATATGTGAATATTAAAGATTGTATTCGTATAATTCTTCAATGCAATAACATTACATATTTTTCTACATCCTTAAATGGTTAGTTCTGCTGAAATATTTAAAATCAGACCTACCATTAATCTCTCAAATTGACTTAAATAAGCAATATCTAACACGCTTATATTTAAAACTATCCAAAGACTCATATACGTACCTGCAAAAAATAAACATTTGCTTAAACGATTCAAATAAAGCAAGTTTAACTTTGATATTGTTCATAAAGCATATTGTAGGAATAGTGGTGCTATATTTCAGGATATCATTCAGATTGTATAAGGCGTTTCAGTATGATCAATATTAATTAATTGTGTAAGTGATTTCAAAAATTCCTAGTAAAGATCCTTAGGAAAAAAAATAAAAAAAAGAACATCACAGGGACGTTTGAATATTCCTAACTTCTTACTGTATTGTAAACCCATCTGAATCACAACATTTACATACAAGGTGTATTTGCTAATATTTAGTTATTGGCAGAATTTAATACTAAAACAATTGTATTACGTCAAAAATTACCTTTCAAAACGTAATTAATTAATTTTGTAATCTAATAAATTAATAATTAATTTTCTCTATTAATCAACTTAAACTCAGGTAATTTATTACAATTTTCAACCATTACTATAAATCCTTTATACGAGTATAAATTAAGAATAGCATAGCATTACATTTACGTGGCTAAAAATACATCTAAACTTAGATCTGTTTGAAGGTATACTTACTATAACCAAAGGTTGTATATTATTTAGGTAGTGGAGAGATGTTTAATATTATACAAATATACAAAATATAATTTATTCTAATTAAATTATTGATACTCCTAAACCACTTAAACAAATAATACTGTTCAGTTCTAAAATTGTATGGAAGATGTTCATTGTTACTTCTCAACTTTCTCCGTGAAAAGAACGTGCATATTTTATATAAAGAATAACAAATTATTTTGAAATTATAATTACGTTTCCATTTTAATGTTAAAATATTATGGAATTGTAGCCAAATGTGTGTTATTTTACGGCAAATTTAAAAGTGTTGATAATAATTTGTATGTGAGCCAACTAAAGAGTGTTTGTTCTTTGAGCTGGGAAACAAAGTGAATATTTATAAGAACTAATGGAGGAGACTAGCGGGGGCTACATGAGTGTATTACCTGTTTTACATTTTTATAGTTGCATCCTGGAAATTTGCACTATGCTGTCTTATTGAATAACATTTATTAAATATTGTGTAACAAAAATTGGTATTTGTAATGTTTTTAAAGTTATTATAAACGATTTATTACATAACTTTACTCTTTTAAAAGTTTTTTTTGAGTATGTTAAAGGTTAATTTGAAATAGTTAGTTTGAAAAAGTGTTCGTTGATAAAAATTAGAGGTTTTTTAATTCCAGATTAAGATGTGTCCATATATACTAATTAATATAATTTAATGAAAAAGAAATTCCAAAAACTTATCTTATTAGAATATACTATTTATATAACATGAAAATCAACATTCTACATAACTTCAATAGTTACAATTATCTGATTAAAATCGTTTCATACATTATTCAAATCGATTTACAAAAAGAATTTGTACAACTTTTTTACAAATTAAATACATGAAATAACGATTTTTAAATGTTGCATTAAATTAACTGTCATTAAAAAATACAACATATTTATCAATATTAAACCTTCCTAATGAATATTTTTAGAAGTTGGATTACATTTCAAATATCCTAGAACTCAAAAAACATGTATATGATGTTCACATGAAAGTTATCGTAATTTAAATTAAAACCACGTATTTAATTTCATTTCAAAAATAAGAGTCATTTTTTACCCGTTTTCCTCCTCTTTTAAAGACCACCTTTTTATTTATGATGGGAACATTTTGTTAACTATTTTGGAATGCCGAATCAGAAAATGCCATGTAATTTTGGTGCATTATTTTTACTAAAAAATGTTTAGAATTTGCATTATATTTTTACCCTTGTATCGGTCTATTGTATTTGTAAGCTAGTAAATAAATAAATGTATGCGATAATTTTTAACTCAATAACAGGAATGGTTTGTTATCTGCATTTTGCAACTAAACACGTAACAACTTTTTTCTAATATTTGGTACGATTTCTTCATTGTTTCATGAAACTTTATTCGTTGAGTATAATTTAAAATAATGTTATTTACCAACAAATAACTTTTCAAAATGTTTGTTCTTAGTAATACGAAGATCATTATAAAAAATAAACTAGGCATAAAAATTTGATACGTTATCAGAAATACAGTTTTGATCTCTTCCTTAAAAATAATAGTAATAATAAATATAATAATACAATAAATAAATAAATAGATAAACAGGCATCAATGAGAAGGTGGTTCTAGGGGGATATGTTGAAAAACTTTAATTTCAGACACAATTATATTTCGCTTATCTGTTGTGAAGGTACATTCACGTTTATCAAATAGAATAGAACAACTTAAAATGCAGTTTGCAAAAATTAATTTTTTTTCTCACTGTCGTAAATCCATAGGAATTTTGTTTTACCTGTTAATTTTGGGATTCCATTAAATCCTTTTACGTTTTTCAAGGTGTCGAAACATATTAATATTTTGTACCTATATTTTAATATATTTGTGTTGTGTTACTTTTACTTGTCCTGTTTTTTTACTAACACGTATTATGCTAATTAAAAAAACTATTTGGAGACTATAAGATTAATATACACATTCTCTTTCCCAGTACAAGTAAACGTACAAATGATCTGTCACAAAGCTAAATCCAATTCATCAAACCATGATCCAAACGGTAACCCCGTCCTTATACACGTACAGTAGTACTGACCTACCCACCTACCCACCCACCCACACACGTACAGTGATATTGACCCACCCGCCCACCCGTACACGTACAGTGGTTTTGACCCACCCACCCACCCATACACGTACAGTGGCATTGACCCACCCGCACGCCCATACACGTACAGTGGTATTGACCCACCCACCCACCCGCCCACACACTTACAGAGGTAACTTATTTAATACCACTGTACGTATATGGGTGGACGTGTGAATTATTAACACACCAAGTACTAATGTTAGTAAGAGACTGATGCAGATTATCTGGTCAGGTGAGGAGAAAACATTAGTAAAGATTATAAGCTTTATAAAGGTTCCTTTATTTATTTTAATATTTAATTTATACTAAAAAAATAATAAAATAAAAATAAAATAAAATAAAATAAATAAAAATAAATAATATAGTAGATTTTTTCTAATGTTGAAACACACTCTCGGCTGGAATTAAAATTGAATTATTTCGAAATATATAATTAACTCTACAAAACTAAACCTACCTACTATTGCCATGTGCAAAAAAGTAACAACTTTCTAAGCATTTAGATGTGAAAATTTGGCTAGAATTTCATATTGGTCAAGTTTTTCTTATGTATATTTTATGTAATTTACTTATAATAAAAATTAGTATTTTTGTGAATTTATGAACGAATTCTTGCCATTAACATTTAATGTTATCTATTTACACATAAGGATTGTGAAATATTATATCATAATTATAATATCTTATTCATCTACATCTGTTTTCAATTTATGATTACAGCACTATTCAGAACACTCGTAAACTTAATGATAATCTTTGACGTAATAACCTGTCATATTGCTGTAACAGAATATGATACATACGTTCCATATATTTTGAGAAGAATGCTACCACATTTCCGCTTCACATTTCTCATCATACAAGAATTTAATAAAGCTTTGAACTTATATAATGAAATAATAAGTCTTACTAATATTGTTTCATCTTGCCATTTTAAAAAGTATAGCACATTTTATATAATGCCCGTTGATGTGTTAAACTTAGCTAGTTTAAATATCTAAATTAATTATCTAAAACTAAAATGTTAATATGATTTTTTTTATTTAGTTGACTTATACAAATGTTGTTACAGTACATTAAAATTAAAATTGCCACATTTCCAAATTATTTAAGCTTTTGTTTCAGTTTAATTTGAAAGAAAATAACTTGTGGGATTCTTGTAGATTAGTTCAATAACTTCATTTTTAATTTTATATAAAACATAACCTCAATTTACAGTAAAACATATTGGCAAAATGATGTACTTTAATGTTATATATCCTAATAATCTTATAATCTAATACTATTCGAAGAATGCAAGAATCGAAGAAACATACATAAGACAGGAACAAATACAGGATCAAGATTAAAAAGTGAACGTGAGAACCAGTGAAGGAGACTAAGAAAAGAGACAAATGGTCTTAGGAAAAATATGGAATTAAGTAATACGATGAATGAATCGTGGTCAAACAGAATTACTTAAAGGAAACGTCATTCCTAAATGCTTTTCATGATCCTCTGTCGTTTATTAATAATTTTCTAATGATACTATGTAAGAATAAAAAAATAAGATGACATTTTTAGAACATTTTTCTTACTTTTTCTAAACATACATTCTTACTTCTTCTAAGTAATAAGACTTTAATTGGCAAAAATAGAAAAAAAAACATTAAGTTTTTAGGATTTTGATGTTTTATAACAAGTAGAATTGGGCTAATTACAATGAGGGTTTATTTTGATAAACTATACGTACAATAATTTTAAAAAAGTAATTATTTATCTCAATAAGTGTGTATTACTCAGGCTTTTATAGAGTACTTTTGATATAAAAGATGCCACTCCTGCCATTTTACTTTAACTGCAAGATTTTATCATGATTTACAATAGCATAATTGATTGACTTTGTACTTCTACATTCCAGGACAGTAGAGGGTAAGTGGGAAGTTCACGCCGTCCCAAGAGGAGATTTTCGTCAACCTGAGCAGCGAGGGTGGGGGTCCAGGTCAGTTTTTTTTAATGGGGTTCTATTGACCTTAATGAGTTTTGATTGACCTTAATTGATTTTTAGTGGGCTTTGATTTGATTTTGATTGACCTTAATCGATTTTTAGTGGGCTTTGATTGACTTTGATTTGATTTTGATGGCGGCGGCCACCTGCCGGATCCAAACGTTATTGATTGTTTCGGAGAGTGGGGAAGCCACCTGCCGGATCCAAGCGTTATTGATTGTTTCGGAGAATATGTTCGGGGGTTTCCGGAGATTGTCGGGAACCTTCATTCCCTTGTTATACTATATAAAATACACTATTAGCCTTGTTATACTATATAAAATGCATTATTTTCTCTTATACTCTATAGTAAATCTATACTCTATGGAACAGACTTTGACGCGCCAAATCGATTACCGGCCCTTCCCCCTTCCCCCTTCCCCCTCACTGGCTATACCATTGAAGGTTCAATGCTAGAATAAATACCCTGTATACTTATTTGTATTTCTATTAACCCATATTTTTAAAACTGTATTGATAATTACCTTACTGCATTTAAATACTGATTTCATATATCATTAGATTTAATGCTATATTCATGTGGTACCTAAGCTACAATTTACAATTAGTTAGCGACTATGTAATGTATAGAGAACAAAGCCTTGCTCGGTCGTAGCATACATGGTCTTATAAAACTTCTTTCAGAATAAATTGTATACTTTATTACATATTTAGTTATGTTTAATAGCTTAGGACATCCTATCAGGTTGTTTCAAATCATTATTAGTAATAAATGAGAATTATATGTTGACTTGTGTAAGGTTTGCTTAGCGTATCTAGGACAAACTAGATGATGTGGAACCCGAACCACTTGTTACTGACAAACTAGGACATTCGAGTGATGTCCTGCGATTAGCACTACTAGTGGTCAGCCTATATATCGTACTATCTTAAACGTTATTTCCCTCTATACATTTAACCATTAACTACCAGACCTTTAGCTTACCAAACATATCATATTTAATCTTTATAATTAAGGTTCAACAATACCGAACCTACTTCACATAGCTTGATGATAAATAAAAGCAGCACTTGCGAACATAATATTACGCAAGACGATGATTACTTGCTTCAGCTCAGGAGAGTGACCTTGAAACATGTAAGTTCTCACTTCCACGTTGTTCTGTAGACACATGTTCTAAACCCATTTAGCATAATTCTGCTGTTTAGATTGTTCTACATGAAGTTTGTCTCGGGTGTTACGTGTAATATAGCAAAATACATAAACACTTACTTTTACACAAGAAATCCACCAGTTTGAAAGGAATTATTGTACTATATATCCTTGTCTAGGCTTTCTTGATTGTCCTTATATAACTCTAATTACAAGATTTTTTAAAGCTCCTTCCATGCTTCTCATATCCAACAAAAGTGTAGCTAAATCAACAACAACGTACTAGGCTACTTCTTATATCCGTAATTACAAGATCACACAGCGAAAACAATTGTATACATGGACATTGACCGGTAGAATGTTTGTTAAAAAGCCCCTGAAGGAACGTCAACCTCCTCTACCATCTCAGGGGTCACTACTTTTGAGGCTCACTCATATTAACGTTTATATTTATCTAAGTTTTGGAAATGTCGAGTGATGTACCTCGGGTCGAGGCTCCCAACAGGCCTAGGTCAAATAAACCTGTTGGTACGGAGACCCCATAAATCAATCTTATCTATCATTTCAACCATTCATGGGTTACGGATCGTCAGGTCACTCCAGAACCCACATGGGTTATTGTACCGATGGGTTACGGACCGTTAGACCACCCCAGAGCCCACACACCATGGAACTACAGATTACGAGACCGTAGTATCACACATAGAAACGACAGGCTCATGTTGAATTTCTCCAAGAACACACAACAATGTTATTAATTAGGAAACAGGTACTTACATCCCATCCAATTACGTCACACCAAACAGTCTGCAGATAACATTGTAAAATAACATTCAGAGCTAGACACACGTTTGCTATTACTAGGAAAACCTACATTTATTGTTTATAACAAATACTTTTTGAAAACGGACTATTTTCAAGCTAAAGATTTACTATTTAAAACAAACTTTTTTTATTTTTTTATATTTTTTTACTATATGGTGCCATTGATAGTACATGTGTTGGAGTATGCAACTATTTGAAACAGTAACAGTTAAAACCTTATTAGGAGTCGTTAAATTTTAAAACTTAAGTCTATAAATGCTTCTTTCTACAATTGGAAGTTATTATAGTCTTTAATAATCCGCGCTCCTTTAAGTTCTTCTAATATTGTAATAATCTCACTGTCATGGTCAGTGTTTCCCGCCTTTTTTGAGGCAATCAACAAACGCAACCTGTATACTAATTGATTAGGATCGTCCCAGCTCGAGTAATTAACCTTTGAAAATTTTAAAACATCCTTGTATACTTGTCTCCTTACTTCATCCATTTCATTTCCATCGTCTGAACTACTATCAAAGTAATCTTGCTCATTTGAACTATACGTCTCCCCACCCTTATCTGCATCAAGTGAATTGTTTTCAATCTCATCCACGTGATACCTACCTAATTTTACAGGTAACCTATCTGGAGTTTTTGAACGTTTCCTAGGACGAGAGGTACTGTCTACTGGATTATTTACATACATGGTACTACTTTCCTCACTTATTGGTGTTACACCGTTAATTAAAGGTTTAATAATGTTTTTATACTTAAGACCCCTGCTTCCTTTCACCATTCCATTATTAGGATTTATATAGGATTTTGTTTGCAGCAACATTTCCCTGTACGAATCCAAATCTCCATCTCTATAGTCTTTAATTGATGTTTTTATGGGTTTCCTCATAAAAACTAACTCGAATAGATCAGATGACCCAGGATATACCTTACCGTCAATCAAGATGTTATTTCCTTCAAATTTAACTGACTGTGTACCCATTTTAAATTGTTCGCTTCCTTTATTGAAAGTGATCCCATAAGTATGATCAGCTGCACCATTCAAGTTTTTTATACTAAACTGTAACCATGACATTAGATCCCTCCCAAATTCACTATGTGCATCGTTACCTTGAATTGAGGACATTTTTAAGGCTTGAGCTTTCTCAGCTACAGTGGAAGCCAAAGCTGATACGAGATCCTGTTCATTCGAATTCATGTTTAAAAATAATAAAGAATTTAGAAAACAACTTTATTTATAGTCTGGGTTGGGCTAACTCGGGTTATAGCAATGCAGGTGAACCTGGGTTAACCTTACGTGGGTTATTAAAGCCCGGGTTAAATCAACGTGGGTTATTAAAGCCTGGGTTAAATCAACGTGGGTTAATAAAACCCGGGTTAACACAACGTGGGTTAATAACACCCGGGTTTACAGGTCTGGTGGGAAATGTTCTTCTGGCCAGAGCGTGTAGCTCTTTGGCGATGATTTCTCTCACATTCATAACTGGATTGAATTGTGTCCAATTCATAACTGATTAAGATTTTTGTAAACCAAAATATTTATTGGTTTTTAAGGGATTCCGCACAGCTTCCCCGTCATAAATAGGGTCTTGAACATTGCTCAATTTCTATTATCAAACGTCCAATGGTCACTATGCTGTCTTGGAGTGTTTAATAATACATATTCCATATTAACAGCATCTGTAGGTAAAACGGGTTTACCAAGGTTTCTAAGCAATTTCCCTTCTATATCAATGTCCCCATCAGGATAAGTCCTTTTTAAGGAAGACCTATTAACAAAACCCATATTATCAAAATCCCAGTCGTCCTTGCGTTTCTTTGAACAGTTTGCCAGTAGATATGACTTGGTTACAGCATCTTGATTATCATGTGGGTCAGCTACAGAAACTAAACGTCGCTTTTCAAAACTCCAATAACTACTAGTTTTAACAGGAACGGTAGCATCTACGTAACGTTTGGTCACCGCATGATTCGGACCTGTAGGGTCCTTTACCCTTGTTATAAGCCTATCTCCTACGTTGACTGTTTTTTGTTGGTACGGTACACATTGTTAACCTATAGTTCTCAAATTCATGGCATCTCCGAGCTCCTTTGGTGATGCTAAATTTTCTATTCTTTTGTTACGTGCAGAATAGCTGTTTTGTAAGTTTGGCATTGTGTTAGCCTCAAAGTATGTTCTCGTAACAACATCGTTGTCTGCCATTGGCACACCGACGTTAACCATTCGTTTATTTTCAATATCATAGTTTCCTTCAGGTGTTAGTTTAAAACCTTCGCCTTGTGGTCCTTTGCCACTTACACTGCCTCTGAGGGCAAGACACGTCCAAACTTGTCTACAGACATAGTCGGACTGATGAAATCAGACTGTGTCTGTTTATATATACGTATAAAAATAACTAAAATACTTTCTTAAGCACGGATCTAAATTTATAGGAAAAGAGTAGTACCGGTCATGTTTATTTTCATCCCAATGATGTAAGGTATCTCTATATTTGTTTCTTCCTTTTAAATAAACTTCCCTATAATGACAATCGTCAAAGTAATTGTCGAACCCCCATTCATCTTCGAATCGCCAATCACACATACATGGTGTTTGTGGGATTATAATACCAATGAATCTTTCGTTTTGTTTAATAAAAAAGACGAAATATGGTCAGATTCTACTATTTCGGGGTTCAAACTTATAAATGCATATAGTTCTGTATGGTTTGGTATGTATTCGTTATGCCAAAAGGGGTCGAAAGATAACAGTGCATGTAGTTCTGTTTCGTATAGTGGTGGTACTTGTCTTTTTAATCTGTAATATATCCCCGCTGTTGTGTTTGTCTTAGATATTGCCAACTGTAAATCGACTTTCTTTCCGATGTCATTTTCAGAATCACTTTGGAAAACGTGATAGAATTTTAAACAATAACTTAGTTTACCCTCCTTTTTTGAAAAAATATGAAACCAACGAGGTTCGTCACTTTCTACTTTGAAATGTACTGTTTGGAAGGTCTCGTCAATATGACCGAGGTATAAGGCTTTACCATACAGTGACGTCACATAGTCACATTGTCCAAGAGTACGGTTGATTGTATAGTTTGCCAATCAAGAAAACTGTTTAAACTTTTTATTACTGTGTGAGTGTAATTTCTCGTAAAGAAACCAAAAAATACGAGTCTGTAATGAAACTAACTTGTTCAATTAGTAGGTTAAGTAAAATCTGCATTTTAACCTCAATTGGTAAAGTATCCATGTTTACTAATCGAACCTCAACCGACTAATGATTTGTAACGGCTATTGCCAGCTCCTGATATGATTTTAGCTTCTTTTAATTCTTCGATTATGTTTTGAATTTCGTTCCTATGGTTACCATTTCCAGCCTCTGTCGAAGCTATAATAAGTTTTAATCTATAACATAATTCGTTTGGATTGTCCCAATAGGAAATGTCACGTGATCCAAAGTCTTTTAGCCCTTTACCGTACATTTGTTTGGGGAATAATACGGAAATTATGTTTTTATATTTTATGAACTTTGTCGGTCAGTTAATGTGATTATGAGGTAAGTAACCTTTTTTATGCGCATTCGTTTGATAAAAATCGATGATAAAAACGACGAAAAAAAAACGTAACAGAAAAACAGAAAAACAGAAAAACAGAAAAACAGAAAAACAGGAAAACAGAAAAACAGAAAAACAGAAAAACAGAAAAACAGAAAAACAGGAAAACAGAAAAACGGCCGTTTTTCTGTTTTCCTGTTTTTCTGTTTTTCTGTTTTTCTGTTTTTCTGTTTTTCTGTTTTTCTGTTTTTCTGTTTTTCTGTTTTTCTGTTTTTCTGTTTTTCTGTTTTTCTGTTTTTCTGTTTTTCTGTTTTTCTGTTTTTCTGTTTTTCTGTTTTTCTGTTTTTCTGTTTTTCTGTTTTTCTGTTTTTCTGTTTTTCTGTTTTTCTGTTTTTCTGTTTTTCTGTTTTTCTGTTTTTCTGTTTTTCTGTTTTTCTGTTACGTTTTTTTTCGTCGTTTTTATCATCGATTTTTATCAAACGAATGCGCATAAAAAAGGTTACTTACCTCATAATCACATTAACTGACCGACAAAGTTCATAAAATATAAAAACATAATTTCCGTATTATTCCCCAAACAAATGTACGGTAAAGGGCTAAAAGACTTTGGATCACGTGACATTTCCTATTGGGACAATCCAAACGAATTATGTTATAGATTAAAACTTATTATAGCTTCGACAGAGGCTGGAAATGGTAACCATAGGAACGAAATTCAAAACATAATCGAAGAATTAAAAGAAGCTAAAATCATATCAGGAGCTGGCAATAGCCGTTACAAATCATTAGTCGGTTGAGATTCGATTAGTAAACATGGATACTTTACCAATTGAGGTTAAAATGCAGATTTTACTTAACCTACTAATTGAACAAGTTAGTTTCATTACAGACTCGTATTTTTTGGTTTCTTTACGAGAAATTACACTCACACAGTAATAAAAAGTTTAAACAGTTTTCTTGATTGGCAAACTATACAATCAACCGTACTCTTGGACAATGTGACTATGTGACGTCACTGTATGGTAAAGCCTTATACCTCGGTCATATTGACGAGACCTTCCAAACAGTACATTTCAAAGTAGAAAGTGACGAACCTCGTTGGTTTCATATTTTTTCAAAAAAGGAGGGTAAACTAAGTTATTGTTTAAAATTCTATCACGTTTTCCAAAGTGATTCTGAAAATGACATCGGAAAGAAAGTCGATTTACAGTTGGCAATATCTATGACAAACACAACAGCGGGGATATATTACAGATTAAAAAGACAAGTACCACCACTATACGAAACAGAACTACATGCACTGTTATCTTTCGACCCCTTTTGGCATAACGAATACATACCAAACCATACAGAACTATATGCATTTATAAGTTTGAACCCCGAAATAGTAGAATCTGACCATATTTCGTCTTTTTTATTAAACAAAACGAAAGATTCATTGGTATTATAATCCCACAAACACCATGTATGTGTGATTGGCGATTCGAAGATGAATGGGGGTTCGACAATTACTTTGACGATTGTCATTATAGGGAAGTTTATTTAAAAGGAAGAAACAAATATAGAGATACCTTACATCATTGGGATGAAAATAAACATGACCGGTACTACTCTTTTCCTATAAATTTAGATCCGTGCTTAAGAAAGTATTTTAGTTATTTTTATACGTATATATAAACAGACACAGTCTGATTTCATCAGTCCGACTATGTCTGTAGACAAGTTTGGACGTGTCTTGCCCTCAGAGGGCAGTGTAAGTGGCAAAGGACCACAAGGCGAAGGTTTTAAACTAACACCTGAAGGAAACTATGATATTGAAAATAAACGAATGGTTAACGTCGGTGTGCCAATGGCAGACAACGATGTTGTTACGAGAACATACTTTGAGGCTAACACAATGCCAAACTTACAAAACAGCTATTCTGCACGTAACAAAAGAATAGAAAATTTAGCATCACCAAAGGAGCTCGGAGATGCCATGAATTTGAGAACTATAGGTTAACAATGTGTACCGTACCAACAAAAAACAGTCAACGTAGGAGATAGGCTTATAACAAGGGTAAAGGACCCTACAGGTCCGAATCATGCGGTGACCAAACGTTACGTAGATGCTTCCGTTCCTGTTAAAACTAGTAGTTATTGGAGTTTTGAAAAGCGACGTTTAGTTTCTGTAGCTGACCCACATGATAATCAAGATGCTGTAACCAAGTCATATCTACTGGCAAACTGTTCAAAGAAACGCAAGGACGACTGGGATTTTGATAATATGGGTTTTGTTAATAGGTCTTCCTTAAAAAGGACTTATCCTGATGGGGACATTGATATAGAAGGGAAATTGCTTAGAAACCTTGGTAAACCCGTTTTACCTACAGATGCTGTTAATATGGAATATGTATTATTAAACACTCCAAGACAGCATAGTGACCATTGGACGTTTGATAATAGAAATTGAGCAATGTTCAAGACCCTATTTATGACGGGGAAGCTGTGCGGAATCCCTTAAAAACCAATAAATATTTTGGTTTACAAAAATCTTAATCAGTTATGAATTGGACACAATTCAATCCAGTTATGAATGTGAGAGAAATCATCGCCAAAGAGCTACACGCTCTGGCCAGAAGAACATTTCCCACCAGACCTGTAAACCCGGGTGTTATTAACCCACGTTGTGTTAACCCGGGTTTTATTAACCCACGTTGATTTAACCCAGGCTTTAATAACCCACGTTGATTTAACCCGGGCTTTAATAACCCACGTAAGGTTAACCCAGGTTCACCTGCATTGCTATAACCCGAGTTAGCCCAACCCAGACTATAAATAAAGTTGTTTTCTAAATTCTTTATCATTTTTAAACATGAATTCGAATGAACAGGATCTCGTATCAGCTTTGGCTTCCACTGTAGCTGAGAAAGCTCAAGCCTTAAAAATGTCCTCAATTCAAGGTAACGATGCACATAGTGAATTTGGGAGGGATCTAATGTCATGGTTACAGTTTAGTATAAAAAACTTGAATGGTGCAGCTGATCATACTTATGGGATCACTTTCAATAAAGGAAGCGAACAATTTAAAATGGGTACACAGTCAGTTAAATTTGAAGGAAATAACATCTTGATTGACGGTAAGGTATATCCTGGGTCATCTGATCTATTCGAGTTAGTTTTTATGAGGAAACCCATAAAAACATCAATTAAAGACTATAGAGATGGAGATTTGGATTCGTACAGGGAAATGTTGCTGCAAACAAAATCCTATATAAATCCTAATAATGGAATGGTGAAAGGAAGCAGGGGTCTTAAGTATAAAAACATTATTAAACCTTTAATTAACGGTGTAACACCAATAAGTGAGGAAAGTAGTACCATGTATGTAAATAATCCAGTAGACAGTACCTCTCGTCCTAGGAAACGTTCAAAAACTCCAGATAGGTTACCTGTAAAATTAGGTAGGTATCACGTGGATGAGATTGAAAACAATTCACTTGATGCAGATAAGGGTGGGGAGACGTATAGTTCAAATGAGCAAGATTACTTTGATAGTAGTTCAGACGATGGAAATGAAATGGATGAAGTAAGGAGACAAGTATACAAGGATGTTTTAAAATTTTCAAAGGTTAATTACTCGAGCTGGGACGATCCTAATCAATTAGTATACAGGTTGCGTTTGTTGATTGCCTCAAAAAAGGCGGGAAACACTGACCATGACAGTGAGATTATTACAATATTAGAAGAACTTAAAGGAGCGCGGATTATTAAAGACTATAATAACTTCCAATTGTAGAAAGAAGCATTTATAGACTTAAGTTTTAAAATTTAACGACTCCTAATAAGGTTTTAACTGTTACTGTTTCAAATAGTTGCATACTCCAACACATGTACTATCAATAGCACCATATAGTAAAAAAATATAAAAAAATAAAAAAAGTTTGTTTTAAATAGTAAATCTTTAGCTTGAAAATAGTCCGTTTTCAAAAAGTATTTGTTATAAACAATAAATGTAGGTTTTCCTAGTAATAGCAAACGTGTGTCTAGCTCTGAATGTTATTTTACAATGTTATCTGCAGACTGTTTGGTGTGACGTAATTGGATGGGATGTAAGTACCTGTTTCCTAATTAATAACATTGTTGTGTGTTCTTGGAGAAATTCAACATGAGCCTGTCGTTTCTATGTGTGATACTACGGTCTCGTAATCTGTAGTTCCATGGTGTGTGGGCTCTGGGGTGGTCTAACGGTCCGTAACCCATCGGTACAATAACCCATGTGGGTTCTGGAGTGACCTGACGATCCGTAACCCATGAATGGTTGAAATGATAGATAAGATTGATTTATGGGGTCTCCGTACCAACAGGTTTATTTGACCTAGGCCTGTTGGGAGCCTCGACCCGAGGTACATCACTCGACATTTCCAAAACTTAGATAAATATAAACGTTAATATGAGTGAGCCTCAAAAGTAGTGACCCCTGAGATGGTAGAGGAGGTTGACGTTCCTTCAGGGGCTTTTTAACAAACATTCTACCGGTCAATGTCCATGTATACAATTGTTTTCGCTGTGTGATCTTGTAATTACGGATATAAGAAGTAGCCTAGTACGTTGTTGTTGATTTAGCTACACTTTTGTTGGATATGAGAAGCATGGAAGGAGCTTTAAAAAATCTTGTAATTAGAGTTATATAAGGACAATCAAGAAAGCCTAGACAAGGATATATAGTACAATAATTCCTTTCAAACTGGTGGATTTCTTGTGTAAAAGTAAGTGTTTATGTATTTTGCTATATTACACGTAACACCCGAGACAAACTTCATGTAGAACAATCTAAACAGCAGACTTATGCTAAATGGGTTTAGAACATGTGTCTACAGAACAACGTGGAAGTGAGAACTTACATGTTTCAAGGTCACTCTCCTGAGCTGAAGCAAGTAATCATCGTCTTGCGTAATATTATGTTCGCAAGTGCTGCTTTTATTTATCATCAAGCTATGTGAAGTAGGTTCGGTATTGTTGAACCTTAATTATAAAGATTAAATATGATATGTTTGGTAAGCTAAAGGTCTGGTAGTTAATGGTTAAATGTATAGAGGGAAATAACGTTTAAGATAGTACGATATATAGGCTGACCACTAGTAGTGCTAATCGCAGGACATCACTCGAATGTCCTAGTTTGTCAGTAACAAGTGGTTCGGGTTCCACATCATCTAGTTTGTCCTAGATACGCTAAGCAAACCTTACACAAGTCAACATATAATTCTCATTTATTACTAATAATGATTTGAAACAACCTGATAGGATGTCCTAAGCTATTAAACATAACTAAATATGTAATAAAGTATACAATTTATTCTGAAAGAAGTTTTATAAGACCATGTATGCTACGACCGAGCAAGGCTTTGTTCTCTATACATTACATAGTCGCTAACTAATTGTAAATTGTAGCTTAGGTACCACATGAATATAGCATTAAATCTAATGATATATGAAATCAGTATTTAAATGCAGTAAGGTAATTATCAATACAGTTTTAAAAATATGGGTTAATAGAAATACAAATAAGTATACAGGGTATTTATTCTAGCATTGAACCTTCAATGGTATAGCCAGTGAGGGGGAAGGGGGAAGGGGGAAGGGCCGGTAATCGATTTGGCGCGTCAAAGTCTGTTCCATAGAGTATAGATTTACTATAGAGTATAAGAGAAAATAATGCATTTTATATAGTATAACAAGGCTAATAGTGTATTTTATATAGTATAACAAGGGAATGAAGGTTCCCGACAATCTCCGGAAACCCCCGAACATATTCTCCGAAACAATCAATAACGCTTGGATCCGGCAGGTGGCTTCCCCACTCTCCGAAACAATCAATAACGTTTGGATCCGGCAGGTGGCCGCCGCCATCAAAATCAAATCAAAGTCAATCAAAGCCCACTAAAAATCGATTAAGGTCAATCAAAATCAAATCAAAGCCCACTAAAAATCAATTAAGGTCAATCAAAACTCATTAAGGTCAATAGAACCCCATTAAAAAAAACTGACCTGGACCCCCACCCTCGCTGCTCAGGTTGACGAAAATCTCCTCTTGGGACGGCGTGAACTTCCCACTTACCCTCTACTCAGGACAAACTCCAGGACTTTGCTTCTACACTGTAATTAAAATCTGTCAATAAGTGAAACTTCAATATGTTCCTTTTTATCAACTTGTAATATAATTGGCTCTCATCATAGTGTATATGTACTAACATATTATATTATCACTGGGTCGTTAATTTGTGTTTTTTATTATACTACAATAATATATGTCAGTGCTGTAAGCCAGCTACTTGGATATTTTAGTCATGGTCATTTTAGGCGATAGGTTATATCATAGGTCCTGTTATTACGGACATGGCGTCCCCTCAGTGACTGCAATTAGACACTACTAGATAAATAAGGGGTATCCATGTAGGGTGGGGGTCAGTTCCCGGATGTTGTGTAGGGAAGAGAACCAAGTATCAGGCTTCTCTATTAGCTGAAAAGCAGACCAATACTACGTGGTTTAAATTCCACTTAAAGCTTTTTGTCCTTTAGTTGCCTTTGGCCATTAGGCTAGTAAAATATAGATCTTTCTGAGGAACAGTCGACCATTGCTAGTAACAGTGACAGAAATCGTGCATATTCACTCATCACATTGATTTGATTTGATTTGATTTGTCCCTCATATTCACCCATATATCTCTGATCGGCGTCTCAGTGATGAATAATGAATGAGTAATTTAAATAAAATAATATATTTTATGTTCAATATAAAATACAAATTTATATTCACCACCTCATTATCATTAATTATATTTTAGATAATACCCGACACCTGAACAAACAAGAGCCTCCACCTTCAATATAAAACTAATATTTATTAGCGTTAGAGAGAACACTTAACTATAACTGCTCCCATCTGTTTCCCACCCTCCAGTGAGGGTTGTGAGTTGCGCAAGCGGGAGTGGCAAGTGTAGGGGAAGCTTTTTATTAGATTTATTAATAAAATATGGACGAATATTGCAGCAGATTATGATTCATAACATAAGTTTTAGAACCAAAATGATGTTATCAAATATATTTTATTAAAAATTATGTATTATCTAACAGTTTGAAAATATGTATAGACGACTTTTGTATCAACTGTTGAACCTTTTTGTAATTTGTCATAAAATATTTTACTTAACATCTCATCGATCTTTGCGTGCCTCCTGTTAGTTTTTAAAATATTTTTTATTGTACATAATGGATTACATTTAAACAAAAATGATCAATTGTTATATATTGTACCTTAATGCCTAAACCTAACTAATGTGTACATTTATGGTTTAGGTAAATAATAAATATAAAAAAAACTTATTTTCAAATACCAACATTGTATGTATTACTTGACCAATTAAATTAATGGTAATTTATAAACTAGGACCTAAATAAAGATGAGTAAAAAAAAATTGCATGCTTCGTAATGTAATATTACTTAGTGAATTGGTATGTTTGGTTATAGTTTGAAGGCAGTTTCTGTTTGAGCTTCTCTGTATAATAACATTAAATTCCCCCTTAGAAACTTCTACTTCTATAATACAATTTGCACCCTGTACTAACCTGGATGGACAATTTGCTACTGTATGTTATTTACTATTAATATTATAAATACAGTATTATTAAAATGATAAGAGAAATTCACATTATTAACTTATTTAATTTTCTAAAATGAGACAAAACCCAGACTAACAGAAGAATACCTGTAATTAAGGTAAAATGTTTCAAACTCTACATATGCATACAATTTGTGAATACTAAAAATAAGTGAAAAATCCACTTTTATAATTATTTGTATACGCAGACTAAAGCTGACTCTTAAGAATAAATACAATGTTGAAGCTGTAAAACAAGAGGGTTTCTCAGATACACGAAATCCACTGCGACAGGTTGCAGCCAATATCTTTCCCTCGAGGCCTGTCCCTGACTCCTCGTACACATACTTTCTACAGGGCCTATATACTTCAAGTACTACCTTGTATTATTAGGCTAAACAGCTGTCATATATAGACTAGTATGACATCGTTTTATAGAGTTAATATAGTACTAATGCTAAATCATGTTCAATTAAAATTTAAATTCTTATTTTCTTATAATTGTTTTTTTCATTTACCACCATTATAATTTCATTATATTATACGTGGTTGTACTTTAAAGCATGTCATTTTAACTATATAACACAAGTTGTGAAAAATGTATCAGTAATTTTATTTGCTCAGCATTAACGTGAATTTGTAATTTAAATTAATTAATTCTAGGACTAAAAATGGTTGGTATTAATTTAAAATCCGTCCTATTATTCAAGAACATTGTTATTGTATACTAGTGATTAATTTCGGTCCCTTAAAATATAACTATTCTATGTTCAGTCTTTGTTGTTTGTATTAGGTTATAAAAGTTTGAATTAACAAGATATTTTTATATTAATTTATAATTTATCTATTACTTTAATTCACAAGTTATTTCTACATATGTATAAAACTATACATTTATATTAAAACTTATAAAAATTTAAACTACAATAAAATGAGCTGGAAATTAAATTGTTTAAAAAGTATTCTATAAATTACTTACATTTCGATTCTCAAGAAAAAAGAATTTATGTGTATTAAACTGTAAATATAAGGATATTATATTTAGTCATTAATTGAATAATACAATTAGGTAGAAGATCTAGCCCTGCCCTTGAATGGAAATATTTTTATAAGTGAAATTCACACTCTCTCATCATTATTTTTATCCTTACATCATATGAATATATTTTTTGCAAAGGTAAATGTTCTATTGTATGGGCAGAGTAAGGTTAAAAAGGTGTTTGGTCTCTACAAAGTAAAACTTTAATTTATATTATCATTTTATTACAATTATTATTATCATTTCACATAATACAATTTAGACATCATAAAGTACGAGGTAGGATGTTGAGAATATCTGGTTCATTTTATTGTTAGCTAGCGGATAGTAAGTTCTCTCTTAAAAGTAAATATGTGAAACTGATACAAATTTTCCACAAAAATGCTTTTAAATCATAAGTGCAAAACGTTGCATGAAATGTGTGAAACGTATCGAGTGAAAATAATTAATATTTGTGTATGCAGAATATGTAAATTATTCAGTTTACATTTATTTATTGAATAAGAATAAGTTAATGTATTGATGTTTAAACATTATTTAACATTGTAAATTATGTGTATTATATGAATCATACAACAATATCTAAGTATAGGCCTATATATCAGTATTGAATAGGCGCGATACTCTGAGACCTCTTTAACTGTAATTAAAATTTATTTATCATGGGAGAATATTCAAGAAGTACATTATATTAAATTTGAATATAGAAAAACTGCTATTACATATTGTGTTTACTATGTTATTGGAACAATGTCAAAAACAACTGATTAATAGCGCGTAACAATGATATTTTATATAATGAAGGATTAGGTCAGATGCATGCGCCAGGCAATTATATGGTACTGCGGTACATTCTTGCAGTGCAGTAACCAAGACCATGAATTACGTTATAAATGTCGAAAAAAACAATCATATACAAAGAAAGAAACTGGATATCCGAAATAAATCACAATAATTATAAACCTACAATAAAAGCAAAAATGTTTCTACATATTCTTGTTTTTAGTTTTTATGAGAGTTTTTACACAAATTAAATGGTAAACTCTTAAGTCAATCATAAAAAAATAATAATAGTTATAGGCATAGGCAAAACACTAAACAAATAATACAATTTTGTAAATAATAGCTTTTGATGTGACAAATAAGAAAAAAGCTGTGTTATTAAAGCTGAAAATAACTATAGGAATACTTACGAACAAGCATAATAGTTATGAATGAACTATTATTTAATCAACGATAATATAAGATGAATTAATGTGAAATGAAAAGTTGGATGTGTTTAATGAAAACAGACTTAATGGAAAAAAGCCTGCTTGTCAAAATGGGCGTTACATTACTTTCGTGAGCCGCGTGAGAATGTTTTCTTTGATAGGGTATTCATGAAGAAAAACCAAGAGATCATGAAACCTGTAAATAATCGATTGATTTTTATACCTTCTAACATAAAAACAAAAATTCGCTCAGCCTAATTTTATTAATTATTTACTAATTTTTTTAAACTTACTTTTATAAATAAATAAATTACTTATCAAAAATAGTTAAATTGAATACACTAAAACAGATTTTATAAGAAAACTATAAGATACAGAAACCAGTTTTAAGATTGAAAATTATAGAGTATTTTATGCTCGGTAAAATTATTCATTAAAACAAGAAATCAATCCTTACTGATAATTGAAAATAAAGAAAAGTTTTTCCGAGTGCCAAAATGTAAATTTTTACGATTCGTACAACTTTTATTGTTGCTTCCTTATTTCTTTTTTATAGTCACAAAACTTGCTTACGCTGGTCGAACTTAACTAGCTAACGAGCAAACATTACCGCGCTGCTGAAAAATGTCATTCACGGTTGTTTAGTAAATTGAAATGAGGTTTTTGTTTTGACAGTTATATAAACTATTTGTCACAACCACAATATAATAAACTGCTACTGTTAGAATCACTGGTTTTCCTAAAAAAAACGAGCTACATGTGTACCTTGAAATAATGTTCTTGCATAGAAACTCGTTGGATTGTAAATATATTATTGAGGCCGAATTGCCATTTCATTATTACAGGAAACGTTATATTTTCAACCCCTAAAATTAACCCAAACTTTTAGGGAATGTAAAATTGTTAGAATATCTCTGGAGCCGACATCATTAGATCTACCTTCTGTTCAAATTAAAACATTTTACGACACTCCGAAGCCAGCCAGTCAGTATATCAGTGATTCCGGTCCGGTTTACTGAAATAGAATCCTAATATGTATTATTTTATTATATCTGTTGGATGTATTTCAACCTCCGTAATAGGATTAGTCGTGAATAGTAAAACTAATAAATTTAATCTTAGACCCTAACAATAGACATTTTTATCATTTGGTTTTTCACCCTTATAACTATTAACATTTATTTACTTTTCAAAGCAAAAGGCATACTACAAACTCTGTTAAATTGATAAAGGATAATTTGTAGGACATCATGACTAATATAAGGAATAAGAAATATATAAAAACTGTTAGTTCTAGGTTAATTTACTTTGGGTTCATTTAAAATGACCAGAGCATTTATTTTTTGAAACTTTGAGTGATAATACAAATTATGAATTAATGATAAGTTTATTTACTATGAAAGAGCCTGGGTATTGTATATAAAATGTGTTCTCCCTTTCATTCCGGGCCAGGCACTAACCTATATTATATTTAGCCTATACACTTGACACTGTCTTCAAGGAGATGAGAAAGAGTAAAAGATATTAGAGTAAAGAGGGCTATTTTATATTAATGTACTGAAGTATGAATACAAAAAAATTACGAAATGTAGGATTAACTAAATATTATCAGTGATGAGAAGATAAATTATTGAGAGTGATTGCAATTAGTTAAGGAGATTAAGAGAAAGGAGTGTAACTGGGGCTTGTAAATGAAGAATGTAGTTTAACAATGGAAACACAGCCTTTATGAATGATGGCTCAGGTTTGCATGTTGTAAAAATTGAAAAATGTATACTATATAAAATTATGATAAGCGAAAATGTTACAAAATTAAATAAAAACCAATTTTGAACAAGACGATTAATATTAACCTAAATCATAAACATATTCTTTGTATTTATTAAATACATTGTACTACGAATATCAAATACAATATTATTTCGTACTTTAATAGACTTACTTGGCAGTAAACGTTAGGATTTTAAAATGCTGTAGTGCAATTAATGGGACATTGTACTCCCATTAGCCGTAATGTTAAATTTAGCATATTTATGTACCCTTTTCTCAAAATCATACTAGATAGAGATCTGTATTTTTTATGGCTATAATTCAATACATAAAGAGCTCTGATAAGCAAAAAAGCATTTATATAATTATTTATTTTTCTTTCAATTTTGATTTTTTTAAAATTACCATACCAATTTTTATATTTTTGATATAAAACTTTTTTAAATTAAATAACTATTAACTATAAACTTAAGATTTTGCTTATCAAAGTGCAAGTATGTTACAAGAACATGCAGAGAAAATTTCAAGTCTCTAGGTATAATACTTCCTGAGAAAAGGGAACATAAGTAATAAAAATACTTAGTTTTCAGGAACGCCTATTTAGTAAATACATGGATAATCTATACAGAAAAAACTAAACTTACATGTATTAAAACACTCCTGCCTCATAGTCTTTACTAAGAAGCAATCACTGCTTTCAGTTTTTAATAGCTACTGCCAACTTGACAAAATAAAATAATGGAAAGTTTATATTGATATACTACTATATAAATATTTACATACAAATCACAACAGTGATACCATAGCAAAGAGGGAAATCGTTGCATATCTCCTAGGTATGATAAGATTGCAACACATATTTTGCATTGTTATAACTATGGGAATTAAATACATGATATATAATTTGTTTCATAAGAAAATGGAGTTTCATAAAATGCAAAAAAGAAAATAATTATGAGTACAATGTCCCCTTAAACTGTTTATCACTAAATGTTTATAAAATGTTTACCTACAACAAATATCACATGTTGGTTAAAAATGTATACAATATATTACTGTAAAAACTGTTATGTTTATAGTTCATTAATCTATCTATATCATTCTTATATTTATATACTAAAATACATAATTTTAGCGAGTTTATATTTTTAAATGACTGTTAAGCCTCTACTTAAAAACTTGTATATTTATATACCCCAATGTATACTTTTATATTAGCACATTTCAGATTCATTGTTAGATAATATTAGTTTATAGTCTGAACAATAACCCACTTTATAAACAATGACAGTGTTGCGGACGATGGAAATTTGTGAACTATACGTTCCCCTCGATACGTTGTGTGTGTGTGTGGGGGGGGGGGGAATGACTGTGCTCTCATTCATATTTTCATTATGAATTCATTGAGCCTTCTGGATTCCAGTGGCATCCTATCGAATATCACCTTTCAACTGATCATACACTATACAGTCTGAATACTGTGTACTTATGGCTGTATACAGTCTGAATATTGTGTACTTGTGACTATATACTGTCTGAATACAGTATACACTACTTGTGACTGTATACTGTCTGAAGACTGTGTACTTGTGAATGTATACTGTGTGAAGACTGTGTACTTGTGACTGTATACTGTCTGAAGACTGTGTACTTGTGACTGTATACTGTCTGAAGACTGTGTACTTGTGACTGTATACTGTCTGAAGACTGTGTACTTGTGACTGTATACAGTCTGAATACTGTGTACTTGTGACTGTATACTGTCTGAACACTGTACTTGTGACTGTATACAGTCTGAAGACTGTGTACTTGTGACTGTATACTGTCTGAACACCGTGTACTTGTGACTGTATACAGTCTGAAGACTGTGTACTTGTGACTGTATACTGTCTGAAGAATGTGTACTTGTGACTGTATACAGTCTGAAGACTGTCTACTTGTGACTGTACACTGTCTGAACACTGTACTTGTGACTGTATACAGTCTGAAGACTGTGTACTTGTGACTGTATACTGTCTAAACACTGTACTTGTGACTGTATACAGTCTGAAGACTGTGTACTTGTGACTGTAGAGTGATATGTGCTTAAGAGTGACGAATAATTTAGAATAGCAGATATTGGAAGCAGATATAGATGCGTTAAATACATGTAAATAACGGTTTTCATATAATGACTGCAATGTTAATAAAATATGTAAGTACGTCTCATAAGTAATATATTGCTTTGATATAATTCCATATAGATGTTTTCAATTTACTTTTTAAAATAAGACGACGTTTAAAATTCTTTAAATACATTTGTTTCAATTTTATTTAAGTTTCCATGATACTTACGAATAATTGTCTCGTATTATACCTTTTTTGTTACATTACTTTTTTATTATATAAATTTATAGTTTTGGAAAGTAGTAAACTGTCATTATAATTTGTTTTCATTTATCTACACGTTTTATTAATACAAAAATGTTAACAACCTTTTTGCATCATAGAACAATAATAACGTCAG